>PQWD01007513.1:83637-97566 GCA_019425675.1 Leucinodes orbonalis
TTGGGAGAATAAAATAAATTAATAAAATGCACACGTTTTTTACCTCACTCCATAGATTAAGTTTTGTCAGATTGTAATGGCAGTACCTGCCTTAAGATAAAGCATTGTAATAATATTGTACAATTTTGAAATAAAAATCTTACTGTCGTACACGTTCTGCATGAGTTGTTAAATAATTAAGACAATTGTAAATTCCAGAGAAATATATGCTAAAGATTCTTTTAATTTGCAATATTTTTTTCTATGTTCGCTTGCTTATTAAATGGTGGCTTTTTTGAGTAAACATTATAGCGCAGTGCCATTCTATCACTATAATAGTCATTGATGGTACAAATGGCACTATTTTGTCCCATTTGAACAACCAATGCTACAAAAGGGCACTGATGTAACCCCAATTATTGTACAATAAATAGTACAAATAAGCTAATTATCTTCCGACCGGATGAAGAATCCGGAAGACCGATATCGGGCGCGAATGGAGGAACATTTGAGTCGGCTGCCATACGTGAGGCGAAAATCGTGATATGCTACTCATAAAAATACGATATTCTCAAAATACATATTCTTCCAAAACAATCGTGGTACTAATGTGATATATAAGAGCCATTTGTATCAACAGTGGTTCTGTATGAGGATTGGGTTATCATCACTGTTATCAGTTATCACTATAATGCAAGTAAGTATGAGCTTTTCATTCTGAGATCAATTATTTAATTTAATAAAGGTCAAAAAGGCAGGTCTTAAAGCGTCTGTCGAAATATTTTTCATATTTTGTCAGATAGAACTACCTACACAATTATGTTTGTGTTACTAAAACTCCAGTTACACAAGCCGAAACACTTGAATGCAAAGGAAAGTTCAGTCTCATGGTCCACTCTTTACCATATGGTTTGATGTTACCTTCAGCAAGCGACTAAGAATTTTTTCTTCATATTCAAAGCGGTAAAATTTACGAAAAGAAAAATGTACTTCTTTTTGTTTTCTAGGGTTTAAAAGTTTTTCTCTCGCATCTTTGGTTGGACAAAATCGCATAACTCTTAAAAACTTTTCCACGTGCGCTTGTGAAAAAATATTACACACAAATAGCTCTTAGAATGCTTTTTTTTTAAGAAATCAGAAAATAAAAATCTTGGCCTTTTTTTATGAATATCGTTTAGCTCTAGTTTACAAAATGGTTGACGTTAGGGCTAGACTAGACAACTGAGCTTCTACTAGCCGCTCTCTTTTCCAAATGTTGTCCGTCCAGTCGGATGGTTTTGGTCTCAGGTGGGTATTCATATCTTGGCCTATTACAGGTCACTGTAGGGCAAAGGCTTTTACGCACAGCACAGCTATGAGAAAAGAGCAACCTCGAAAAAGATGCAATCTACGCGTAGGTATCGGTAATGGTATGGTCTTTGAACATAACTTTCGTCTTGATTATATTCTTGCGTAGCCCAACTGTCGGGAACATAGATTTAGTATTAGCGCGCTTCGCTTACAAGATACACAAAGCGTGGGAGTGAGAGGTCCTTAATCAATTCTGAACGCCCGAGAGAAAAAGAGACAGAGAAAATATAGAAATATGTTATTGTTTTTCGCGACTAAGAGCCCAAAGCGGCCCGGTGTGTTGTCAGTGTCAGTGAAAATTGTAAATATTATTGCTAATTATTCTATTAATATTGTAATTATTACTTAATACAATTATGGTGTCGTGTGCTGTACCTGGATGCAACGCTACTAGGCGAAATAATCCGAATTAATACATATTTACTGGTAAATACGATTTTATCATTGGAATTTTACGAACCATTTTTTACCTAATTTCAGCTAGAAATTGGCTTATAAATATGAGTTTTCAATATATTTTTTTTCCATTTATATATTTGAGTATAAATAGTGTTTTTTATTTAAATTCGCGAAAATAATGTATAAAATAGCAAATTGTTTGTTTACGCTAGTGCTTGACAAAGCGGTGACGTCATTACAATCGATATAAAACATACATATTGGTAAATAAATTTCGTTTTTTTCAGGTTTCCATACAGTTCAGCATTGATGGAAAAATGAATGCGGACTTAAAATAGACCAGATTAAACTCTTAATAGAAACTATGCTTATCTTAGAATTAAAACGTAAATGAATTGTAAATTAAGCAAGGAAACGATACGAACACATCTCAAAAAGTGTTATATTGAGAAGGTAATAAATAAAATAATTTAAAAGTATTGAGTTAATTAATTTACTGTATCTATACTGATATTATAAAGCTGAAGAGTTTGTTTGTTTAAACTTACTTATCTCAGGAACTACTGGACCAATTAGAAAAAATATTTCTGTTTTAGATTTCTTATTTATCGATAAAGAATATACGCTGTACTAAAAACAATAGTAGTGGAGCAGTAAGAAATAATGATTGAACATTTTTCCTACATAGAGCTTTCCGCTGCGTGCGCTGTGAAAACGGTTAAAGTTTCGCAAAAGTCGTGTATGAGAGTTCTAAAAAAGAACGTGACAGCATGACAGAATGTCATATCTTTAAAGGTTAGCTCACAATAACTTAAATTTATCTAAAATAATGCATTATTTGCGAAGGTGTTTTCATAAACATAGTATTAATCCCTATGCAAATAAATATGTTATTTATCACGAGTATTTCATTTGAAACAAATTGCCCTTCACAGCATTTAATTAAATTAATATCTCAGTTCCTCCGAGCTCAGGAGGTATCGCAGATATTAGCTCAAAGTAACTAAGTACTGGCCACCATCGGTCACCGTCGTTATAAGTTGTAAACAATTATAGGTTTGCTGATGATTCAGATTCATCTGGATTAAAATACCCATGATTTTCTTGGTTTCTGTACGAAAAGAGACCGCCCGTTGATTTACATCATAATCGATAATAAGAACTTTGAGCGTGGACAACACTATTTGGAACTTACACACAGACATTCACCAAAACATATTTACTTCAATATTTTTGTCATGCCTCAAAGCCGCCTTTGTGTATCTTGTATATACTATATCTATGGTCGGGAAGATTCAGGCTAGGCATTAAGGCTGTTCAGCGTCTTGGAAAGCTTTTCTAAAGTCTGCCACGTCTATGATATCGTCAGCATAACGAAGATAAGAATTAAATTCCCCATTGAATTTGAAGCCTCGATCAGTCCAGACAAGGGTAATAAAGACATACCTATTCGTCGAATGCGTGCTTGAAAAGTTTCGGAGGTATAACATATCCTGTCTCACGCCACGACACCAAATTAAGCATGAGCCTGTAATATTGATACCTACTTAACAATGGATAAACATACTTATTTACTTTTTTAAATACATATATGTATATATTTTACATAGAAAACACCCAGACCAATATAAACAGACATGTTAATGTGCCCATGCTTGTACTGCTCGGGATCGAACTGGGACCCCTGGGTGTAATAGCCGACGTCTCAACCATAACTTCAGATGGGTCGTCAATTAATGCTTTGTGTAGGACTCGATGGCGCTGTGTGAATGTCAATGGATAGAATATATTTATTTCGTTGTCAGCACCTCATTAAACGTCCCCACTGAGGGGCACAAGCCTACACGTAGCCGGGTGGGTGTATAGGCATTAGTTGTCTCCGCAGGCCCAGTGCAGATTGGCTGACTTTACGTACAACTTTTGAATCTCTTCGTTTGCGTGCGCAGGTTTTCTCACGATGTTTTCCTTCACCGTAAGAGCGTTGGATAAATGTAGGTACATACAATTTCGAAAATTTAAAACTATATTGGTACGTGGTGGGTATTTTAACCTGCAATTTACATTTAAATTAGCTACCGGCCCTCATATATATTATTATTTATATTTATTTATCAGTGCTCAATGAAACCCCTTCGTATACAGTAAATAGGTATGTTGATCAAAATGGTTTCATTAACATTATACATTTTGGCCATGTGCGAGTCGGACTCGCCCAGGAAGGGTTCCGTAGCAGCAAGTTGTTACTTGGTAATATAAAACAGTAGATAATAGTTTGCTTTAGCACCTGCTACAGATTTATTATGAGAAAACGGGTTCATCGTTTATGACGAATAAAACTACTTACTAGATGTCGTTTAAATCAAATTTCGTTGATAGTTTTCAAGGTTATGTACCTACATCATATCCTCATATTTATAAATATTATCAATGCCATAATTTTGAACTTAGAAGGACTAATGATATAATTTATAAATAATATCAAAAAGTTTATATTTTCCCTTCATTTATGGATGAAATTATTTATGAAAAATATCCTACATTAAAACAAAATCACATAAAAAATATTGAAATGACAATTGTACATATTAATAAGATATATATATAAATAAAGTTCAAAAATATGCCAAAACATGTCTGTCGCTCTGTCTATTGGTCTGTCTGTCTGTTTGTTCCGGATAATCCCTGAATCGGCTGGGTGGATTTGGATGAAACTTTTTTGGCAGGTAGCTGATGTAATAAGGAAAAAACTTACTTTGGCTTGGGTCATCTTGGCGAGGGCATTACCTAACGTGCCCTGAGATATTGCGCCACTTTCGGTTACCTAGAATTAGTGGACACTAGCAAATAGGATACGTTTTTTTCATGTTTATTGATTTTTTACATTATGTTGTTTATGGTAATACTATTCTCATATTCAATTTAATACAATGGTTTAAAATAAACGTCGACTTCAATAATGATCCAGATCTGATCTTGGCGCTGTACACATATTAGTCTGCATAAACATGTCTGTTTTATATCATAGCTTCCTTTGTAGCTGCTTATTTAATATGGGGCCTACTTTGACTTTTTTAATTTAAACAATAACACAATACCTACTTTATGAGGTATTCATCGTCTGTTTATTATCTTCTTACCTAACGATCTTCCGAATTTGTATAGATACCTATATAATATATAGTATTTTTTAACTACCGACATAGCCCAGAGGATTAGCAAGTTGAAGTGGCAGTGGGGCAGGGCACATAGTGCGTAGAACCGATGGCCGATGGGGCGGAAAGGTTCTCGAGTGGCGTCCACGTAACGGAAAGCGAAGCGTAGGCCGACCCCTAACCAGATGGACGGATGATCTGGTTAAGGTGGCGGGTGGCAGATGGATGTCAACTGCAAGGGATCGGTCCGCGTGGAAATCATTAGGGGAGGCCTTCGTTCAGCAGTGGACATAATTAGGCTGTAATGATGATGATGATGATTTTTTAACTTAGGTAAGTACGTAAATAGGTGAGAAATCAAACAACATTTTCATTATTCTTGTCTTTATTTACCTTTATTTAATGTTCTACAATGCCCACGTATACATAAATATAACGACAAAGGATAATATAATAACATACATAAAACGAGTAGTTTGTAGTATTTGATAAGGTACATAGGTATTTCATATTCAACTATTCAGCTATGATCAGATTAAATTTGAAAGGTTTGTTAACATTTAATATTACTATAACATTCATCCTACTGAAATATTTAATTATCTCAAAAAGTTTTATAACATTGCAACTATATGTTTTTCACACTCTGTGTTTAAAAACATTATGATATTGTTGATTATTGTTTAAAATCTATGTAAATAGTAAGTATTGGAATAATAATCTCCTCACAATAATATATAACATTTATATGCAGAATAAGTATACTCTTGATATTTTTTATTGATATATTGAATGGATCATTGTCCTACACTTATAATAATTATGTTTACATTAATAAATATAAAAGGATATTGAAAATGAAGTGACAGTGAGAGTGGAAAATGACGAAGTGATATGCAAAGGACTTGGGTATGTAGGTACGTAGTGGTAAATATGAATGGATCAGTCTAGACTTATAAGATGTAGAAACTTTTAGGCAACATTTTAAACTATAAAGTAACAGGAATAGTTTCCGTTAACACCATATTACAATCTAGATTCTATATAGTCGACCTGGTATTAAGCTCAATAATTCTCAAACATATTTAAGATTTTCAATCAAGCAACGAGGTCTAAGTAAGAGTTTACAAAAGTATTGTCGAATATCAATTCTTTGGTATAGATAAGATAGCAGTCAAGTTTAGAGAAATCCTAAGTCCACAGAGAGATCACATGATAGCACAATATTTGATAAACGCTAAATTTATACTAATACAGGTTGGTATAACATGAATATCTAAGAATCACACCGAATAACTATTTATGTAGATAAGAATAGGTCACACATTAATAACTTTTCAAGTTACACCTAACACTGAGCAAACGCCACAACCCTTAGAAGAGTGAATAGGATCAGTTGAGTGACGTAAAGCCAGGACGCCCTTAGACATGGCAGGGAGGCTGCGCTGGAGTCCAGAGAGGGCGTTCATTACATATCCGAGATATAAAAGAAATTATTTTAATAAAGCATGCCCAGCTCGCATCCATCGTTATATTTACATTTCAATTTATGCCAATTATATTAATGTAAATTTTGTATGGAAGGGTTGACCCTTTACCGTTATTGTATATTTTCCACTTTTCCATTTACGTTTCCCTATTCCTAGATCACATTTACGTTATGTATTATTTTGAAAAAAAAAGGAATATTATGATTTTATTTATAATACAAAATAGATAGGTATTATAATAGATCATAAAATATGTATATATATTTTAATTTTTATAAGATATTTAAAGTAGCAACAATGAAGGCAAAGGTCATCAGGACATGTTTACAACATCGATATAATTATACTTAATATTGTATATAATTTATAGACATACAATAAATCCCCTTAATTCCAGCTATTTAGCTTATCTCTACATCTCACTTTCTGGACTTGCTTAATACTCCTAATGAAATGTCTTCATACAATATCTTTCCTATTTCACACCGTGCTCCTGACTGTGATATTATTATTTTTTATAAAAATATCTGTGTTATTAACAATCAATATAAATTCTTTATTTTTACAAGTATACAATGAGAACGAACGAGACCAACGTGTCATTTAAATATCTGATATGATAAATTACGTGCCATATTCATTATATGAACGACAATTTCAAATATTTATTAAACATCTGCTCATAAAGAAACACAAACGTCAACGATATAGGTAGGTATTGTTAAAAATATTATTGTTAGGGTTTTTATAGCATTCCTTGATGAGATGTTTATTGTCTCAGATTCTGATTCTGGAACATGTGTGACAAAAGTGTCGTGTGCAGCATAGAAACTGAGTTTCTGTCCTAACAATTTAGATTCATAAAAATAATTAGAAGCCAGGTGAGCCGTATTATCGGATCATAGGCCGACTTCTTAGACGCACACAACACATTTAAGTGTTTTTGTTAACTATGTAGTTCCAGTAATAATTATATTCGAATAGGGTGTACCCAGAAAATATAGACTGCCGAATATGGAAAAATATTTTCGAAATACTAAGTAATAAATATTCTAAGATTCAAACAACAGGCACTTTGTTCCAGAATAAAATGAATATCGTATTACCTAATTTACTCAAAATGAAAATAGTTTTTTATTATATAATATTTAACTCCTAGGTAAAATAGATGTATATTCTTATAGCATTTGGCACCCGTTTCTCGGTAACGGATTCATATGTTCACCGCATATAGAACTCCGAAAATTGTTTTAAAGAATGGTTTCGCGATTCTGAAGAATCTTAAATTTCGATAATAATAAAGCATTATCAATTACTGTTTCCCTCATATTTGTTACAGATCATGACGTCGGCGCTTTAACATAATTAGCCTCCAGCATTCATTTGTGACATTATTTCAATATATGATGATTCCCTCAAGATTATTCAATGTAAGTTCAACGTTTAGCAAAAGACCTTTGCTTGAATTTTTGTAAGAACAGTACAATAGCGGCGCGCGGGCCTTGTTACTACACGATTGGATACATAGAGTCATTGCTGGTATTCCTCGACTCTCAACAAAACGCAGTGCATAAAAAGCAATAAACGATTTAGTCTTGTGAGAAAGTGCATAGTTTGAATGACTTGATGTTTAGCCTAACTGCGTTAACTGATGCCGAGATGTCCTTACGTAAAAAAATTGCAAAGGTTTGAATAATGGTTGATTTTCAGGTTTTCTCCTCAAATTCGCCATCAAGTCATTCACGCAGCCGGAAGACGGAAAAGTAAATACTGACAGATAACATGCATTGCATTCTTACTAATTTTAGAACAGTACAATTTAGGTTGGTACTACTTTAGATAGCTGTTCCTATTAATTCGAAATGCCTATTGGATGTTAGACCGATGCACTCTAACATGACTGTAACGCTACTCGGGGTGGGTTTTGCTTAATATGATCGCCTGATTAAGTATTAGAAGCTCATGAATCAGTTCGTGACAGCGCGTGCGTTGGTGGGACGTGCGGCGAGCGACGCGGGCGGCCCGCGAGCTGTTGGACCACGCCGCCTCGATTACGCTACGCGCTCTAACGTTAATCAAATTCTCTTTACGTACGCCCGGAAAAAGCTGGTACTGCAAGCAACCACAATAAAAGGTGATTAAAATCAAGCGCGTGCGAGGGAGTCCGCGGTGACGCCGCCGCGCGCGCGCCCCGCCCGCCGCTCCACTATGCTACCAAGCTCTACGGTCTACGCTACGTGGAACGGCTAATACCTAATTACAGCTATCTCTTCTAACAACAGTGCTTACATGAATCTCACAAGCTCTAACAAAGGTTGCTAACTGGAATGGTGCGGTGTGGTGAAGTTACTTTGTCTCAATTTTACTGGTCAATTTACGATTTAAAATGCTTCGATATGTGCATTGCAACTATGCAGAACTCACGGTTGGGCGCATTAGCTACGATAGTGACAAGCACTGTGTCTGACGGTCTGAGTAACTTGATGAAATCATGGCCCGTGTAATAATAGGTGTTAAGATTAAAGGTGCTGCGTTTTGATATTTCTGAAGCAAAGGTTGCTAGTTAATGCAGTTTGTGTTGTGAATTTAGAATGCGAATGTTTCCTTACCTTGCAAGGCAATAACAGCGGTTTGAATCGTGAACGACGTTTATTTCTGTGTAACATTCAATCTTGAAGGAACCAAAAACTAAAACACTACAGTCTGAATATAAATTATACTAAATACAAGCTAATAAGTATGAAAAGGTAATGAAAATCAGGATGTATACCAACAACAATTTTAAACATTTTTTATATGAATTAATACGTGGTTATGAATACATTATGTCAAATACTTATAAGAGAAATACGTTAGAACAGTCCGTTTCCCTCAGTATATGCTATCTATTATCTGAATGATGCGCGTCCTGCGAATGAATTCGAGCGGTGACGCACGCCGTTCGGCCGGTGTGGCCCGGTCAGTCAGAGGTACAATTCTTTTATTATAGAATATATATTAAACACGTTTGGCACGATACCATATTTTATGCCACATAGGCTTCTAAGTTCAATAGATAAAATATTCAACTTTCAATATAATAACAGAAGGAGTTAATTTCTATTTAAATTTTATAGTAGTATCTAATAAATATAACAATACCATATCACAGCACCACTATACAACATCTCGCTGTATACTACCATTTGGTAACATTTCATTATTGTTATCAGTTAACTCTTTTTATAAACTTTAGTACATCTGGACATTTTTCGTTATGTTGCCATGATCGACCAAAGAGTGATATGTCCACATTATACCGATTAAAGCTTTACAATTTCCCTCCTTCTCAATTTTGCTGGCATACTTTTCGAAGCGATGGTTCGAATTTTTTCGTTAGCATCATCGGCCTCGATAAATAGAAAATAGAGAATAAAACAACACATTATTCGTTTAGAAAATTAATCGCAAATAAATCTAATGTTAAATACAACATCGATAGTGATAAACTACGGAAAAAGATGGGTCGGACGGGGATCGCCATCGGGCAGAATGTTACAAAAGCGAAACGAGTGGTGGGACTCCGGCGAGGGTCTCGTGCGCGGTGGCGGTGGCGGGCGCGAGTGCTCGGCGTCTAGCGCGTGAGCGTGATATTGAGCGAGGGGCACTTGCGGACCGCCATCGCAGTGTGCTGCAAGGCGCTGTAGCCCGCGGCCGTGGCGCCCTGCAGCGCGCTCCAGTGCGGGGAGTGGTGGTGAGACGCACTGCTATGGGAGCCCTTCGGCAGATGCCTTACCATGCCGCTGCTTAGCTGCTGCAGCAGCCCAGAGCCTTGAGAGTTGGTCAGGCACGCCGACGGCCGCCGCGACCGGATAGACTGCATCGATGACGTCAGCAGGAACGGCACGCTCGACGATGTGTTCGGCATCGAGCCACCCTGCGCCATGCAATTATATACAAATTAGACACTTGTAATGATATGTGGTCAAGCGAACGAAGTGCTTAGGTATCATTAAATTTAACGAATCAAAATTAATTATTAACGTTGTTGAAATTATTGTTCTGATATACTTAATATTGTTTCAATAAGACTGGAAATCTAATTTGTTGTATGCTTAGGTAGTATTGATGAAATTATATGGGATTTTTAATGTTTAAATACCTCATAGTCTATTACTATTTCTTTTTGGTTCTCTCATGTATTTCAATTCGACAAAATCTTAAAAAAACGATTACATAGTACCTATAGCGTATTGTAGCGTATCTACTGCATGCCTTATAGATAGGTACGTATTATCAGCATTTAAGCGTGTCAGACATGTAAAACTTCTTGTGAATCATATTAATACTCGGCTACACTACATATGATATTACCACGGAGATGTTGCCTTCAATGAGAGATTAATTGTAATTTTGTATTAATTTATAAAAACAATGATAATGCCAATAATTTGTTATTAAATGGCAACATCTTAGTGCAGCGATTCTAAACATTATTTGATGATAACAGCACAACAGAAGAATGTCCGTTAGAAGGTGCGCCGGCGCGCCCGGCGGCGTATATAAGACAGGAACCATACTCACGATCATGCTCCGTGCAAGCTGCATAGAAGAACAAATAGCCACAGTAAATGAGACAGCGTTTAACGTACGGCTAACTGCCTTTGTGTGATAAGAAAGATGAACCTCTTACTTGCTTAATATCATCACATTTAACATTAAACATTTATAATCGAGCTTTTACATGTTTACTACACCTAGCGAGCAACTCAACAATATTAAAGTCACATCAGTGGTGTCAAGTTTTAAATATGGGCAATTTTGAATGTTTTTTAAATTTAAAACATATCTTATAAATACATTAGACCAATCATGTGGTAGCCAACGGTGTTTTCTCAGATGTAATGTTTAAGACAACACCGGGTGGATAGGGTCACCGCTGGTGCACACTCGTAGTTGGGCACAACAAGATAGCATTCAGGAGAGCGCCGGAGGGAATACTCTCCCGCGCCCTTGTAAGGGCACATTAGTCGCGAAAGGCGTCATGCAACGCGGTACTTCACAAGACAGTAGGAGCATGCACCACTTCATTGTTCTTGAAGGTTTTCCGGGTAACGGTTGACTCGCAGGAATGGAAGTAATAGCTTAAGTATGATGCAATGGTAAGGTCTAATGATCTGATAGAAATAGTTTGTTATGTGACTCCAATCAGGTTCGTGCAGGTATACGTGTATGGTGATAGTGTGAACAATGAGACATTATCTCCCCCAGTCGGTTTGGGAACAAGACGCGACCGCAGAAGAATATAGACCACATCAAAGTGAAGCCGTTCCAATTCGACATTTAATAGAAGGTTCGGGGTATTCACGCTGCCAGGTCGAGCGCGGCGAGCATCACTTACGACGCATTGCGACGCCGACGGCACGGACAGGCTCGAGCCTGAGCCCCCTCGTCCCCTGTACTGGTAGCCCTGCCAAAACAACCACTGTCACTGTACACTGAACAAGTCTTTGCACAATAGTCCACATGAGCACTAGTCCCACAATGCACTTCTTTTTATATACCGGTTTCGTCGGCTCAATTACAGTTTTAAGACTATTAACCTTTGTCAATGTTAGTGTGTAGCATGATTCATAAATTAAAGTAAAGGGGGTAGTTGAATGGAGAGATGTGACTTACAGTTGGCGGTGAGAGATTCACCGCTGATCCACGGCGCTCCTGTGGACCGATACTGGAGTGGCGGCGCGTCGGCAAGCCGGAGCTACCACCCGGTGTCCCTCCAGGGGAGGAGGCGCAAGACGGAGCGATACGGATCTTGGGGGTCATCAGCGTATTGTCGGACAAGCGGCGGTTGGGGAAGGCGCTTGCCACACGTAAGAAGTTGCTGTCGTTATTAGTAGAGTTGCTTGAGCCAAAGAACCATTGTCCGATGCCAGTGCCTGGTGAAACGAAATAATTGAGTATTTTCGCATCACATACCAGAAATGAGTACCTAAATAAACGAACTTTGTATTGCAGTATATATTTTTATAGATAAGCTTAAATGCGCAAGTTCACAAGATGTCGTATTGTGTATCAAAAAAGCTATACACAGTATGACGTAAACATTGTTTCATAATATTTACTGCGTACTACATATGCGTAACTTCGAAGGAGCAACAAGTGCGGCTAGGGAAAGGAATAATAGGAGAGGAAAGGGTCTTGGACTTTTGGTAATTTATTTCACTCTGCGGAACAAAGCTTGCAGAACAACGATCCAGGTGTTGGCGAGTGAATGGCTGTAGACAGTTGTACTCACTCTTAAACCCTCCCCCAACACTGCCAGTAGGTGCCGCAGTAGTGGCAGTGACAGAGTTCTTGCGAGCCATATCTTCAGCGCTGGAAGTCTTGCGTTGCTCGACGCGCAGATTTGGAATGTTAAACGGCGGCACGTTCATGTTGTCGGTGCTCATCTGGTGACGGAGAGCGCGGTGACGCTCAGGACTTGGCAGCGACAGGCTGTCTAGCTTCAGCTTGTACCGTTGATTCTTGTCGATGTTGTCCAACATGTCGTACAAGATCTAAAAATATTATTACACTGAAATACCTGTACCTGATTTCTATATTTATATATAAGTACACAGGAATATTAAAGTAAAATATAATTAACTATAGGAAAACAAGAGCACAGGTATCTACCTCCATTAGATTAGTAAATTGATCAACGTTTAACGCAGGGTTGACGGTTTGAGGAGCCAGCGATGGTATCATCTTCGTCGCCATGACGTTGGTGGTCAAACCAAATTTCCTCTCCAGCAGCATCGACTTGTAAAGTTCTGTAATGAACAGTACGTGTGATGTTATACATAATATTAATACAAAAAAGGAACAATCGCTTTGCATTTGAATTCGCCTAATGGATACGCACAATGTTTCGCTAAGGCTACCTGCATTAAGGTAGAACTAAACGTCGCGGTTGCATTAACGATGTGAAGTTGATGAGATTCGTCTCAATACTTACTAACGACACGATTTATGATGTCGGGATCGCTGAGCCTCATGCTAAGCAGAGTTGGGATCACTTGCTCAAGGATGTGGTTCCTTTCGAGACGAATTAGTATCTTCTCGTAAAAGCCGAGGATGAGACTTATTATTTTCACGTCACTTTGATTTTTTTCAAGCAAAATCTTCACTTTACCCAACACGATGATATGCAGGGACTTGTCGTCGATGTAGTCAGATACATTTTGCATGGCGATCAGTGAGGCCGTCTGTGATAAAGTAAAATAAATGCTTTAATAAAAAAAATTAAGACTATGCTCGAAAATAGTTATTATATCATCGTAGGTACTCGTATATCTATTGATTCTCATACTATTTAGAAAAAATATTTTTTACAACCGTTTAAACTAGAAGTAAACTTAACTTGTTTGATACAGATCGCGTGTTACTATAGGCATAAGTTCCGCCGGATAAGACTGAACCACTTTGAAGTAGCTCGAATAGGTAGCTTGATAGATGGTTATTACGTAGACCGCACTCGGGCGCCAGTGGACCATATGTGGTTAGGACATTCATGTTTAGGTAGCAGCATAGCAATT
>PQWD01007514.1:7052-22640 GCA_019425675.1 Leucinodes orbonalis
TTCACCTATAGTTCCGTATTCGTGAATACCTTCGTGGTATAATACAATCACGTGCTATTTAACAATACAAGCCACACAAGCTTCACATTTGATTTCAATTTTGATAATTTAAATTTAAATGTGATTTTAAGTTATCTTTTTTGGCTTATTCATCAAACTTACCTAAATCGAAGTTGTTGTTGGTATTCGGCGGTGGGTTTCCAGGGTCGGGCACGTTGCTCAATTGGTCCAGAAACACAACCATGCGCTCCTTGTTCTTCAGAATAAAAGGATTCACCACTTCCATGTAAGGCTCCTAAAAGCAATTCATTTATTCGTACTCACAACATGTAATAAAACTGTCTGTGCAATCAATCATAAACCCAATCGAATATAAATATTATAACCAAAAACTATGTAGTGAAGTAGTTAGAAAAGTTTCTTATTTAAACCCAGTTTGAGGGGCCACATATAAACCAAAAATTCATTCAATTCAAATTCAAATAGCCTTTATTTCTGAACTTACATCTTGAAACATTACATAAAATAGATAATAATATTTTATAAGTAAAATGACAATTATAAACAATATACATTACAATAACTAACCAATTTGCCAATCAATTAATAATTCTATAGTGAATTTCAATCTTAATAAAATTTGAAAATGTCATTCTATAATTTAAAAAATTGATAATTAATTAAAAAAAGTACATGCATTTCATTGTTCATTTCATATAAGTCAAGTTAATGGATGTCAATAAATTGTTATCATATAAAATAAGTAATTGTCATAATAAAAGTATATAAAGCAATGCATTGAAATCTATAAGTCAATAAAATTTGTTCATATATAATAGTTCAATAAGTCAAAAAAGATTGTTCATATATTAACAAATAAATAAATTTAAAAAAATTTAAATAATTTACTAAGTTGTGTGTACTGTAAATATGCAATTAGGAAACAGGAACAGCTGGGAAAGAAAGCTAATTGTGATTTTATTTTTTCCTGTTCATATAAGGTGTATTATTTGTAATTTATATCAAAGTCAAAGTCAAAATTCATTTATTTAAATTAGGCTTACAAAAAGCACTTATGAACGTCAAAAAGAATACAAAAAATACAATAAATACATTTAAAATACGAAAGTAAAGTAAAATATAATTCATTATATATACTGACACCAATATATGATTTCTATAGCAAAAACATTTTAGTTGTATCTTTTATATTGTTCTATTTATTTTTTAATGATCCTTTTAATAAAATAAACTTAGTAATTTTAGATTTTTGTAATGAATTTTATAAGTAAACACAATCAACATTTTCAAAAACTATAAAGTTATTAACCCTTTGACTGCTTTTATTTGTCAGTCACCGGTGACATGGTAGTGTGTTAAGAAAAAATTATATAACATGAAAAGCAGACGATTTTCACTAACCTGACCCGATCGGAGGGTTCCATCGGCAAGTCTCAATTGGACAATCTCAGAGAACTTGGGAAACTTCACCTCGTCGAGGATGACCAGTGGCCCGTTCACACCAGACACCGTCTTATATGCTGCACAACAACAATTGACATTTAAAAATATATATATTGTTGTAATAATAGTATATTCTGCTTAAGACATTTTTTGTGAGAGTCTGTGGCTCCTAGGTTGTGATTGTTGTCAATCTATAGGGTGCAGGTTCAAATCCTGGCACGTACCAATGTTTTACCGAATTCACGAAATTATATGAACGTTTATATGATACTCTTTACGGTGAAGAAAACATCGTAAGGAAACCTGCGCACGCCTACGAAGAAATTAGAAGGTTGTGCATGAAGCCGGCCAATCCGCACTGGGCCCGCATGGATGGAATGGGGACATGCCCCACAGTGGGTACATATAATGACCTGTGATGACACATCTATACTTCTATACTAATATATAAAGCTAAAGAGTTTGTTTGAATGCACTAATCTCAGGAACTACTGGTTCGATTTGAAAAATTCTTTCAGTGTTAGATAGCTTATTTATCGAGGAAGGCTAAAGGCTATATATCATCACGCTACGAGTAATAGAAGCGGAGCAGCAATGAAGAATGTTTCAAAATCGGGGGTATTTTTTCATACTTGGAGCTTCCGCTGCGTACGCTGAGTAAACGGTTAAAGTTTCACAAAAGTCATGTATGAGAGTATTGTTCTCCTTTTAAAGGTCTACAAAAAAAGTCCGCGACAGCATATGTCTATATTTTAAGGTGAGCTCACTATAACATATTTTTTGCTAAAAAAAAATCTGAAATTGACCCCGAAACCTTTAAAGTTGGAGGGAGGGGAAATCCTATGTATAGTGATACATGTAAGTACCGTGTTATCCCGAATTTAGTGCGAGCGAAGCCGCGGGCAAAAGCTAGTTTTTTAATCAACTGGGCAGCTAATGGCATAGCCTGGATATGAAAACAAGACGCTATCAAGGATGTTAGAATAATTGTAATAAGCCTTGGGGTGAGCACATAGACACAACATAAATTGACACACTTATACATAAATGGACCTATGCTTTGATTAGAAAAGCAGCGGACCAGGATTTCTGGTATAAAATGGGGGATAGCCCCTGCAATTGATCACTCACACTCAGATGATGACTAAAAAGTAATTATGTTTGCATATTGTTACTGGGCTGAAGGGGCCAGTGTTATCCTTGATAATAATGGATAGTATGACTTAAAACCTTTTGAAATACTTTCCAACTTAAAACCTTTTTGGTAGAAGTTCCTAAAGAATTCACACTCAAAATTACCACTTTCAATATAAACTTTTCTTTGTACTCAGTGTAACTACATAGATAAAAATTTGCATATGTTAAATACACATGGAAATTGGATTTTTAAATTATGGACCAAAAAATGAGATGGTATTGATAAATTAGAAACTATTGCTTTGATGCAATAAATAGATGATTAATTTCTACCACACCCCTTTGGCTTTAAGCCCACAATATCACAATTGTCTAAATGTAATTTACTTCTTTTAACATGGAAAAAGATTAGTTTTACATTAGCACATATTATTTTTGAGAAAATGACAAAAAAACTGCCTTAACTATTCACAATACAAATTAGTACTAAGCACAATTTTACATTTTCATACATCTAATAGGCATATTTGAGTTTTTTAGTCTAAATTCAATTACTTATAATATCTTGAAATATCCAGAGTAGCTTACAAAAGTCTAATTTTGGTATAATATATGAATTGTAAGTGAAAATACAAAATATTCAAATAAAATGTTTATGTCTAGTCACATGACATAATTATACTTGAACAGCTGATTTGTGACATCACAATATGATCCCTATGATTCCAATTATTAAAATTTTCATCTTTTTATTAATATTTAGCAATAAAACTTCGATGATGGAAATATAAAAAAACATGTATCCAACTTTTTTCTATTATGTGTGGTATGAAGATACAGCTTGCTAAATATCTTTCTTGCCAATGAAAGTTAAAACTTGCAAACAATCCCTAAAGATATATTTACTGTTTATACATACATGGAAGTATCCTAGATAACCCAATAAGGATATTCTTATGTAATACCCCAGGTAATTAAAAAATATTAGCAGATCAATACTTTACACTTGCAAAAGTATGAAAATGTCACATGACAAAGGTAATTAGAAATTGTAAAAAGTATGGAAAGAGTCCTTGCTTTATGTAGTAATTATTTAATCAAATGAGACTGGTGTAAAATATTAAGGCTCCAATAAGTCCAACTGGCAACTTGGGGGTTAATTTTGAAGTACAAAAGGTATATAGAACTATAAAACCGTAATTTAAATCCTCAGTACATGAACTTAGTACAATTTAAAAACTGATAAGTCCTACCAGACACTATTAATGGTTGGTCCATCAAAGACCTAGATAAGCAAATTAGGCACAAAACTTTACCTATACTGAATTTACGAGATCAAATAGCTTGGTTACATTAAAAACGACAATCCTGTAGGATAAAAACAAATAGGCGTAGATTCCAACATGAAAACTGCAGTAAATCGATTTTCAGTGACAAGTGTATGACGTTACGATTTACAGGATAAAATGTTTAACTTACTGAGGCGGGGCTGTGAAATGAAGTCCCTGGATACTGCAAGGACGTGCTCCTTGTTGGCTTGACTAGCCGAGAGGGTTTTTGCCATTTTTCAGTTTTCACTTTTTGGCAGCCCGTTCAATAAAATAGCAAACTACGCTGCCTCCTCGCCCGAAAACTGACGAATGGGTGTATTGTCTATGCTACTTCACGTGCCGTCACGTGACCTATCACAAGGTACATATTGCCATTTTATTAATTTAATCCTCCCATGTAAATAACAAATTATTTATTTATTTTACAATTCAACAACATTTTTGTAAATTATTAAGCAAGACAAAATGTACTGTTTTATGTTTCTAAGAATTTTACTATTTATTAATTGTAAATTTAGCCGAAAATAATAATTATTTTGATAAATAATCATAATCATTATTGAAATAAAATGTTCTTTTCTTTTCTTCTTAATAAATATAGATGACGTTTATTTTGTATTAGTAGAAAAATCCAGATTAATGGGAAAAAAAATAGAATGGCAGCATTATGGCTTTTGTTTTTTCTCTGAACATCAATAACATCTGATCAAGGAAGCTTGGACTGTTACAAGAGTAAATTATATTAATATATTCAAAGAAAGGAAAAATAATTCAGAATAAAAAATATTATGAGAAAATTAAGAAAAACAGTTTAATTAATTTATATGTACATAATTAATACATTTCTGTTATATTTTTTCACTATGTCATATTTATTATATTTATTGATATTTATGCATGTTTTCCACGGATTGTTCGTGCTATAAACTATTTGCATCTTTTCTTAGAATCCCATTTACTTTTAATGGAATAACCTAGGAACATTGATAATGTACGAAGTTTTCATTTTTGAAAAACATTGGTATTGAGATTGTTCAAGCAAACCACTTAAACTGCAGTTAAACTGTTATCTTGGGGCACAATGGCAATAGTGCTCTTGCCAAGACAAGCCAAGCGAAGCACACTTCCTACCTTTTCTCGAAGTGCTTCGACGTTTTTTGATCACTCATAAAGCTGGTTTCCAATGTAGTTCATATGCTTGGGATATGATAAATTGGGAATAATGAATGCTAATCACTATACTATTATAATAATAATCACTTACAAAGCTAAACTTATTTCCTACTTTTTTCTAGCTCCTTTCTTATATTATAAAAAGCCGGCATTTTTAAGTAAAACAATTTTAAAAACGAGAATAGGTTAGTGCAAAAGAACTTTTTACCTACGGCGTAACTTCGAAAAGCCAGGGCGAGTATTTATTTACGAAGTAACAAATAAATACCGTTGTTTGCTAATGTTTTTGTTACCAAAACGAGTTTTAGTTACCATTTCATTTGTGGCGGAGAATTCAGCTACTTCTATCTACTTTTTGGGGTGAAAAATAACTGGCAAATTAGGTAATTTTGAAAAATTTTCTAGCTATATTAAAAAGTAAGGATAGCAGTTGGCAACATGCTGTAATACTAAGAAGGTGATAACTGTCTGACATGTGTCTGACCGAGAGAAAAAGCAGTGTTGCCACCTTAGCCCTTTTGTAGCTAGATCTAGCACTTTTTAGTATAGGTTAACTCCTTTTTTAACGATTTAGCGCGAAAAGGGCAATTTATCTCTCTTTCACTGTCTTGAAAATATTACCATAGTATAAAGTTTGAGACATGCTAACAAGTATTTTTAGCTACTTTATCGGCCACGAAGACTTTTTGTAGACGCTCTAAGAAAACGTCTACATGACAGCATTTTTAAAACGGAAAATCTTTTGATACTTATCGACCCGTTAACTTCTAAAAAGCCCAATTTCTAAATGTGGCAATACTGACTGATAGCAAGAGGAGAAGTCTCAGAAAAAACCGCGCAGCTGACTAGCTGGGCGTATTTTGTTTGTGGCCTTGTCGTAATATAAATAAATAACAACTGTTCTTCCTATTTGCTTCGTCTTTTAAATATTTGTACAATAACGTGTATTTTTTGTAACAAAGTTTATCCAAAGTATAACAGTATGTCTGTGATGGGCAAAATTGTTCCCAATGTTTCGAGCCGTAATTTCGGAAGGATAAGTGCCGCGTTGTCCTCTTCTAAATTGAATAGGACCTACTTTACGTACACCAGGAATTGTCGCAGCCCTCGATAGAAAACCGGAATATTTGACTGCTAAACAAGCCTTCGAAAAATGTTTAAAATCCGGTAAGTGTACTCTCTCAATAAATGTTTTCAACAGCTTCATTATTGGTAAACTATTACTTGTTCATGACACGCTTATTTTTCAAACTTAAAGAGTTTGAAAAATAAGCGTGTTAAAAGTAGAATCCGGTTTTCGGTATGTACATATTTTCAATTCGCATTTTAATGACTGTCTTCTATGCCTATATTAAATGTAGAGATCAAAGTACACAATTTGTTTACAGCTACAAATAATTATTAACCAACTACGTTTTATTTACTCGATAGAATACTCCTATCACTGGGTTAGTGGTAAATTAAATGGGATACTATTTTGTATTGATAGACACATGAAAGGTTTTACTTTCTGCTAAACTTCCTTAATGTTGAGTGCATAGAGTTCAAGTTAGGATGCAACTTGTCAGTTTTATAATTTGAACTTGGTACCTCATGTATGCAGAGTGAATTGTCTTCAGTTAATTATTCATTGGAGCTTCAACCTTGACTGACATGAACTGTTATACAATATGCTGGTATATAAATACATTGTATTGATTTTATTAGTATTTTTGATAACTTTTACTTTTTCCAAGCATATAAACCTCCATCAACATTATCTTACTTATCATGAGAAATACTGTTTCCATCTTTAAAGAATACAGTAAACAAACAGGAAAATAATTGTCATAAATGAAGTAAATATTTTTTTCACCTCCAAATAGCTTTCAGTTGAAACTATTTAAATGTTTTGCATTTGTTTTAAGTGATTAGTTGACATACACAATAAAACACCTGGAATAACATTTTTAAAGTCAGTATTAATCTTTAAACAGTGTTATATATTTTTAGATATGGTATTTTTATAGTGATGTCAAAAATAAGTCACTGCTACCAGATTGTTGTATTCACTGTTTAATATTATCAGATATAGTGGCATGGTGCCAAACTTTTACATTTACATAGTTGCTAATGTACACAACACACACACCAACAAGGTTTTCTGTCTGTATGAAATCAAAATGTGAAACAACTGAGTTGATATCGTTTTTTCCCTCAATATTCATAAGATATAAAGTGTTAAAGTTCACTATCCTTTTTTTTAGAATGTCAAGCAAGATAAAACAAATGGTACATGCTCCTGCCAAGGTTAATTCATGGAAATAATCTGTATCTAATAAAGTAAAAAGAGAAGAACACTAATTGTAGAAGTTTACACTAGTACTTTAGTTTACTTGTTTTTTACAAATCACTTAGTCTACATTGCATTCATTTCATGTAAACTATATTCATTGTCAAACTGTAAACATTATATACATTTGTTAACATCTTGAACATGGCTTTGAAGACATTAACCAATTTTTATATTATTTGCAAACTTATGTATGACACAGACAAACAATAAATTATTTAAATGTTTATTGCCACATAGCTAACCCTTAGGGCATCTAAATTTAATTTACATCCAAATAAAGATGAATCAATAAATATTAGAATAATGAAAATATAAATGTCAGGTCAGTCTAGGCCTTAATAATATAAAGGCCTTAATTATATTATAATTTGAATAATATGAGCCAAAGGTGACTCCTCGCCTCTCCTACTTGCCGTGCCCTACAGGGTCCATAAATGTACTTACCTATATTGTTAACATCTATGTTACTTATGGAGTGCAATAAAGATATGAAATAAGATTGAAATGTATTCATTAATTTGACCTCACATTTTTGATGCTTAAAAGTATAAACAAAGAGGAAAACAAAATTTAAAAATAACTGGTTTGTTTTCTAAAGAGATTTGCCTTAAATGACTTTTGAACTATTAAAGATAAAAATGAATTATACATGAATTGTTTTTCTTTCACTGTCTTATTTATGTAGTTTGATAGCTTGTAACACACTAAATTGTCATATTTATTTTTCTTATAATGTAGTGATTTATTTGATAGTATTATCAGGACATATATACATGTTTGTGACTAAACATGTCATATAATCATTTCATATACCATCTTCCAATGGATGAGGCTGAAACTGGCAGAGAATTCCAGCAGAAAAAAAGTGATGGCCACAAGCGAAAAAAGACTATCCCAAATTGTAATTGGAATCATCATCATCAGCTCATGTGCCCACCAAGAGGCATGAGCCTACCCGTAAAGCCCCCTCTATGTTATTGAGGTAGGTTTTCTTACTCAGTCCATGCAGTGGACCATTGTGCGTGAGCCTTGGCAGCCTACTGGTCACCCCAGCCAGCCCACCTCCCTCCAAAAGCAGATTAATCTTCCCGGTCTTCTCAGGGCTTCTGCAAGTGTTACCAGTGGAACAATAGCAACCTTGTGGATCTGAGCTACGCCTGTGCACCTAAGGAGCACATGTGCCACTGTTTTCACTCCATGCACACTCTGCACAGAGGATTGTCTGTGAGACCTAATGTCAGGAAATGCTTGTTTAGTGAGCAGTGTCCAGTCATGGTCCCCGTCATCAATCTCAAACTATAGGGAGTCTGCAGGCATGTTCAAATTTCTAAATGTAGCCTTTCTATGACCTTTTTTTGTGGATATATGTTTAACAGATTGCAGTTCTTCACAGTTTAGGCTTATTCTTATGGCCCACTTGTTTAGTGAAACTGGTGTAGGCCATCCGCAGCCAAAAGAGATATATGTCCATCGGAAAATAATCATCATCATTATAGCCTAATGTGTCCACTGCTGAACGAAGGCCTCCCTAATGATTTCCAGGCGGGTCGATCCCTATCTGTTGACATCCATCTGCTTCCCGCCTTATCCAGGTCATTCGGTAGGTAAACACTATGTGCCCTGCCCACTGCCACTTGCTAAACCTGTGGGCTATGTCGGTCACCCTAGTTCTACGTATTCGGTATACTTATAGTAATTGGGTAGGAAAATACCTATCAAAGCACTCTTCCATAGCACGCTGGAGCAACCTTGAGTCTATTTAAGAGGCCCTTAAATCACAAAGCGTTACATGATCGTCGGTGACTCAATATAGACTTAGACGTGTAGACTGTTACGTTCCGGTCGGAAGGGCGCAGGTTCAAATCCCGCCACGTACCAATGTGTTTTAGAATTTTCAAAATTATATGTATGTTATCCGACGCTCTTACGGTGAAGGAAAACATCGTTAGGAAACTTGCGCACGCCTGCGAAGACATTCAAAGGTTGTGCGTGAAGTCGGCTAATCCGCACTGGGCCCGCGTGGACGACTAAAGACTACACACCCTATACGGGTAGGCTCGTGCCTTCTTGGGGACGTATAACGAGCTGATAATGAAATCACAGACATTTTATTGTTTTGGAACTCCTAGCCATGGCTGATGAGGGAATCCAATATTGCAGGTCAGACGGTGTTCGCCCAAGGCGCGGCCGCGACTCCAGTGCCCCTGCTGAATGCGATGACGGACGTGGGAAAGGCCGGTTCGTTGAGGGGCATTAAAGTGGTGCACATGCACACTGAGAAGGAAGCGGCGTATTCGCGCCGAGTGCAAGGATATATTCAGGTAGGGTTTTTTTTAATTTAGTTTATGTAATTTTTTTTTGTTGTAGAATACAGAATCCGTCTTAGTACGGCTTAATACCCGTCTAAATATGTTATTTAGTTGTGTAATTTTTTGTTGTTGTAGAATACATACAATATATACATACACACATACATACAATTCGTCTTAGTACGGCTTAACTCTAAATAAATAAATTTATCCTATGGCAATGGCATTCACATAGCGCCATCTAGCCCCATATACATAATCGTACACAGTGGCGTGCACAGAGATTATGAGTACGGTATGTAAAGTGAGTGGATTAATCGCAAAAACAATAAATAATTTACATTTAGCTGCTGTTGATGAAAGCAGATCGCTTATGGTTTCAAATCTGTATAGTAAAATGGGCGAATAAACGGAAATCATTTAATATGCTGGCGATTTTCCGGGTTATCCGCACGCACAGGATATGTACCTACTGCTTATTTGAATATATGGAGTGCACGCCACTGAGTTACAAGCTAAAAATATTTGAATATTCTTTCGTGAATTGGTCAAATCACTTATTTAAAATATGTGTGTATAATGAATTTCAATAAAAAGATTTACGGTTTACTACATTGGACACTGGTACTTGAATTACTACATTGGACATTATCACATTAAATTCGGGATAACACGGTACTTTCATTTATCACTATACATAGGATTTCCCCTCCCTCCAACTTTAAAGGTTTCGGGGTCAATTTCAGAATTTTTATTAGCAAAAAATATGATATAGTGAGCTTACCTTAAAAGATAGACATATGCTCTCGCGGACTTTTTTGTAGACCTTTAAAAGGAGAACAATACTCTCATACATGACTTTTGTGTAACTTTAACCGTTTACTCAGCGTACGCAGCGGAAGCTCCAAGTATGAAAAAATACCCCCGATTTTGAAACATTCTTCATTGCTGCTCCGCTTCTATTACTCGTAGCGTGATGATATATAGCCTATAGCCTTCCTCGATAAATAAGCTATCTAACACTGAAATAATTTTTCAAATCGAACCAGTAGTTCCTGAGATTAGCGCGTTCAAAACAAATAAACAAACCCTTCAGCTTTATATATTAGTATAGATTAAATAAAAAGATTTTACGGTTACGGTTTACTACATTGGACACTGGTACTTGAATTACTACATTGGACATTATAAGACGCGCGTCACAAAGACAGTGCGTGAATATATTTAGAGAAGTCAACGGCTCTTTTATTACTCTGTGCGTAATACCTACAACTATGGAGAAACTACCTTTACTTTAAAACGGGTTTTTGTATTTAAACTCAAATCAGTTTTCAGTTGTAATAAGTACTTTAATATTACAAACTTTATTATAAAAATAAATTGGACATGATGTAATAAAAAATAAGCGTGCTGTTTAGACGTAAAGAAGTAACAAAATACTAACAGACATACTAACCCACATTCTTCTCTATATTATTATTATGATAAATTTACTCTAAGCTAAATATACTCTAAATATATAGTATATAACTCATACTGACTGGTGATTGACTGACATAGAGATCTATCAACGCACAGCCCAAACCATTGGGCGGATCGGAAATTTGACATGCAGGTAATGTTATGACTACGTCATCCGCTAAGAAAGGTTTTGATAAATTCTACCCCAAAGGGGATATAATAGGGGATGAAAAATAATACTTCTTAATGCGAACGAAGCCGTGAACAGAAGCTAGTATTGTAATAAATTTCTAAGAAGATAAAGATAAACGTCCGTGACTCGTAAACGAATACGTAAGTAGCGGATTTTTTATCCTATTATTTGTAAATTTAAAAGTTAACTTATCGTTTCCGACTTGCTCTCATATCAAAGTGGACTTAGACCCTGCTATTAAAACCAGTTATTTTTGTTAACTTTTAACTAGACTGTTATTGATTTCTCTCATTGATTACGAGGAGTCAATTGTGATTTTCGTATATGTTTATTGTTATTAATTATTTACAATAATATCCTACCAAACATATTTCAAGTAAAATGTTGGCAAGACCACCACAAAGTTTGCGCTGTGAGAAAGATATCGGATCTCATGGAGAGCCAAGCTTCTGAGTCTACACGACTAAAGAGTTACTTGAAACAAATAATCTCTTTGTGATCTTTACTTTCTTTCACTTTTATTACTGCTGTAGGTACTGTCTCTGTCATTCCTTTCATATAATTCTGATTGTAGTTTTTTATCCTATCTTCCATTAGTTAGTTTATGTATTAGTTTATTATATACTATTTATTAGATTATTCTTTAATTATTTATGTAGTAGTGTGTACTTAGTATATGTACTATTTTGTTATAATTTTGTTGTTATTTAGAATAACGATTTTACTTGTTTTGCACTAGCCCGCTGTCCATTACGCATTGTTCTTTCATCCAAAGGTTGCTGGAAGAAATTGCTACCTTAGCAATAAGGCCGCCCATGTTGTACTTGTTTTTTTCTGTTATCTGTTGTTGTATGCTTTTTTTTTTACGTGCAATGAAGTTTTTTTTATCTTTATCTTTAAGAGTTAGATAATTTTTAAAAGTAAGGGTTGGTGGAGACGGACCCTTACTTTTGAAAAATCTACATATCAGTAAAAATATGTATGGCTTCGCCGATTCGTTATTGTCGTGGAGGTGATGCGAATATTTAGTTTCTAATATAAAGTAAGTAACGATACAGCCAAGCCATACGTATTTTTAACTAATATGTAGGATTTTCTAGAAGTAACGTTCGGTAGAGTTAGGTCGTGTAGATTCAGAAGCTTGGCTCTACATGAGATCTGATATCTATTTCACAGCGCAAACCTTATGTGGTCGTCTTGTGAACATTTAACATGAAATGTTATGGTGTAATTCCAGTTCTTTTAATTAGTTTATAGTCTTTTTAATTAAGGTTATTTTTTTCCTTAAGTATGTACATATCAATTGGTTTTTTGGTTACTGTCTGCAGTCCCTGTAAACTTTCATGTCTTAATTCATAAAATTGGCGAAAATGTAGGTAGTGCCCTTGCGCTTTGTTTGGTTCGTCTTGGCGGGAGCACAACCGTGCCCCCAGAGGCCCAGATCAATCACCCTATGAGGTCTAATACTGCAGGGCATAGGTCATCATGGGTATAGAGATAACAAGGGTAAACGTAAACCAACGCGGTTTGGCTAGTTTAGGTATAGTATAATGAGCTGATGATGAAATGAAATTAGGTTTTTTTTTGGATTGCCGCCTAGCTTTAATAAACAGTCAACGGTTTAAACATACAAATGACTGTGTTTTGTACTGCACTAATTATAAATAATATTGCATGTTTTAGCACAGCAACAACTACGCTGGACGTATAATGTGAAAACGAAATCTTATTTTCAATGTGAACCATCATGTTTGATGTTTTTATCTAGTTCGCGCCAGATAATGGCGAAATATACCTCTAAATGTGACTGTGATAAGCGACCGTCAAAGCACTTGTAACGGAATGAAATAAGCATCTAGGTTATCCCTATTCGGTGGAGCACAGATTCCTATTGGCAATAGATCCTGCCAACCAGGATTGCACAAACGTACGAGTTTCCTCGTACAAATACAGGATTTGTGGATTTCTGTACGAGTACAAGGACACTGTCAACCTACGTATGACCATGCTACATATTAAAAACTAATGACGTCAATCGAAACTTGAACTTTTACATAAAATAAATCCATTGGTCGCATTTAGGTGATCATTGTCTGCAGACTTTAGTAGCTATGTCAACCGGGAAAACCCTGATTAATAAAACATTTTGTTCTCCGCATTAGTCGTATCTATCACGAAGTGATAATTTTTTAGTAAGAAGCTAGTAAATGTGTATTTTATTTTGTATTTTTAGTTATAAAAGTGTTTTTTAGATGTATGAGGTTCGAAAGTCAAAGTAAGAGATTTTTAGCTGCTTATTTATGTACGAAGAATTTCCTTTCAGCGTTGGCAACCCTGCTGCCAACTAACAACTACTGTTGGCGGCAGATCGCCTTTACAGTTTCACCAAGCAATTGGCCTAGGGCTCTCAACCCCACATAATTATTGACGTTATTTGGTGTAAAGGTTGAGACGTCGGCTACTACACCAATGGTTCCGGGTTCAATCCCCGGACAGTACAAACATATTTATAATAGATAGTATTGTAGTGTACCGATACTATTGCACTAAACTAGCTATCGATAGTATCAATATGGAACCCTTTGACCTCTTTTTTTGTGTTTATAGTTTTATTTTAAAAAATAAGTGCGTAGTAATATGTAATGTTTTTATTCGACTGTGTATTTTTTATTGTAAAGGTCAATAAATAGTTTTTCTTTCTTTCTTTCTTTCAATATTATCGATATGCTAATCGGTACAACTGCTTTTGCCCAACTATCGATTGACTATTGAGCAGCAATACTGCAAGCGTCTTCCCAGGGGTGGTGACTGAATGATTATTGTATTTAATCTTCTGTTAACACGTGGCATAAAAAAAGTCATATAAGTTTGTGTAAATACTGAAAATGATTTAATCTGTGAAATTGGTTAAATTCAATTGTTCCTTTGATGTTCAGCGATGATAATTATTCAAGGTCAGGCGTTGATTGTTGACGCGTACAATGTTTTGTTTCTCTAGTTTACTGTTTTATTTAGGTATCCCTTCAGTCACACGTAATGAACTACTCATGCAAATATAAGGTGTGTGACGATGACAGATTAAAACTCATTAAACTGAGAGCCATTTACCTTCGTCTCTTGCCCGATGAAGCTGTGAAGGCCTGCGTCCAACAGCGAAGCGTTAATTTGAGAATGTATGCCGATTGATCAATAGTATTTACACGCTTCTAAATTTTGTATACCACCACTAGTACAGTGGTGGAGCGTCGGTAGCTCCTTGGTGTGGACTGTTGCCTTCCAATCTGGAGGGTGCAGATTCAAATACCGCCACGTACCAATGTCGTATTGAATTTTCGAAATGACATGTACGTTTATCCGGACGTTCTCACGGTCAAGTAAAACATCGTGAGGAAACCTGCGCACGCCTATGAAATTCAAAGGTTCTGCGTGACGTCGGCCAATCCGCTCTGGGCCTGTGAAAGACTAAGGCCCGTATTCTAGAACGAGACTCAAGCGTTGATCTTCACTTGAGTAGAGCGAGAAAGGGATGGCGCTCTATACGATCAATATCCCTTTCTAACTCGATTTAAGTAAAGATCAGCGTTAAGTCTCTTTCTAGAATACGGGCCTAAGACTTATACACCCTATACGGTAGGCTCGTGCCTCTCGGTGTCGACGTTATAACCGATGATGATGATGACTGTACTTGCTCACTTGTCAACCATTAAAAGTAAAAGAACAATAGTTAGGGTTTTTCAATAACCTAACTAATCTCTACCAATATTTTTTTTTCAGATCGGTATCATTATTCATGGCGGCCAACGTGAGGAAGTCGGTCGCCGAGGGCCGCTCTGACGCGATCCCCATTTTCCTGCAGGACATCCCCAAGCTGTTCCACAGGAAGATCATCCAGCCCGACATTGCTGTCATCCAGGTTAGTAAAAAGCGCTTCGCGATTACGCTATATCTGTTATTTAGCAGTTTCATTCCCACACGCACGCACACATACACGTAAACGCACGCACTTGCATACAGTTACACACATATACGCGTGCACGTACACCCATGCACACACACATACACGCTTGCCTTAGTTAAACAATAAATTAACTAAATGCACAATCTCACTCAAAAAGTATCCGCGGCAAAATTATGCCCATCCGTCAGTTGAGCAAAATTTGCATTTGTAATCACATCCCTCGATTC
>PQWD01007516.1:0-20660 GCA_019425675.1 Leucinodes orbonalis
CATTTGCCTAATTGGCGTGTTGGTGTTGTCCCCGCTTTTTTTGTTACTTACACTGCAATCTGGGCAGATCCATTTCTTCACTTGATCCCGAGAAAAGCGCGCTGCATTTGCACACTGTAGGTGATACATCTTTCCACATTTATGTATGGTGCAGCAGATGACCTCTTCTTCAGCAATGAGTTGAAGACACCCTGAGCAACTCATTATTATTATTGTTTTTAATGGTTAATACAAACTGTTCAAACGGGCCTCGGTAGGCAAGTAGGCTGGAACGTTTGAACGTAGCACGGCGCGACACAGACGATGACTCACTGCGGCACCAAGCGTTCGGCGTGTTCAACGGCGTTGACGGTTTAAAATAATTTTGAATTTAAAACACTTATTTCTTGGCTAATATTTCGAGTAATTTGAAAAGTACTTCGATATTCCTTTAGGTCGTTTCTTTAACTTTATTTTGATGTTATTTGTTGCACTATAATTTCGTTTTTTATCGGATCTATCAATAAAAATTTACGGAACGAACAATAACACGTCTTTGCTGTACAAGTGCCCGGGCTGCGAACAAAATAAATATTAATCAATGTTTTTTTAAGATTCAGTAATTAATGGTTTTAAAATATTGGCGAAAGTAATACTTTCTGATATCCTTTTCGTTTGAATCCAATCGTAAATCATCCAAAGCCCAATGGTTCCATATTTGTCACAAACACCAGTTAATCCGTGGGCCTCGTATTTTAAAAACTTTCAAAACTTTATTAGTTTGTATGAGGTTTTCATTCTTAATGCTATTATTGACAGAAAAGCGGTATTAACATAGTTTTCTAGAAAGGAACTAAACAATGTTATTGAGTTTCATTCTCTATGGTACACCTCAATGTTCACAATTGACCATCCAATCATTAATTTAATTGGATTCCTTTGTAATTGTTATTTTAATAGTTATTCTTTTGTGTGTATACCATGTTTGACATTTTGAGTTATAGTTATTCTAAAATTTTGTTCATTTGTGTTTAGATTTTTTAGTTACATTAATTTTATATTACATTTTTTGACATGTCTGTTTAACTATTAGTGGAACTTGATTGATTTATGTTATTGCAAAGAAGTATTGCCCTGTTAATGTGATATGATATTGTTTATTTCCTGAATATAAATAAATAACTTGTATTTTATTTTGGGAATACACGTCCGTAGCTGATAGACTTTCGTACGTTAATCGTAACAACGAAACAGATTAATAATTTTTGCCATTAGGTTATTTAATTCGTTGGCTTTGATAATTTGGCATACATCGATAAAAGCATTTGATAGAGGAATAAAAGAAAGGCGATCCAACAGACGTGTATGCATAAATATATAAGGCTTTAAGGCCGCACGGGTGAGGGAGTTGCAAGGAAATACCCCGCCGTTCGCGGAACTCAATTCTGTGGCGCCGACTTGCCGGACATTATTATTACTGGGAAACAAAATTAATTGTAATTGAATTTCAGGAATTTATTGACTCTTTTCTAGAAGTACACAAATAGTCTCACACAAAAATGTCATTAATAAGAATAATACAAATAATATTAGTATAGGCAACATTAATAATAATATAATTACAATTTATCAATCAAAGTTCATCTCTTTAAATTAATATTAAAAATCCTTTTTATAGTTGAATACTAATACTGTACAGAATAACATAACCCTTTAGTACTGCCTCCTAATGTAAAAATCTTCAAAAATCAATGGCTAGAGAACGGGCGGTTGTATGGCTTCGATAAGTTGCGGTTACAAGTATGGGTTTCCTTTGTAAGTGGTTTTCAAACTAATGATTTTTATTATTTATAACTATAACAGGCCATGACAGTTCTCTACCTTAAGGCCTACTTTAAGATATTGGAGGTTGTTCCACCAAATCTATGCTTGGCAGGAGGATGTAGACAGTATTATCCATAAATGTTTAATGAGTAATTGGTACTACCCGTTCTCTATAAAATATTATCCTTAAGCCGCCTTTTACTACAACCATAACACTAAAAGTTTGAATAAAGTTTTAAGCGAAAAACTTAAACAAGTTTTAAATTGCTGAAACTTTAGCTTTTAATATCGTTTTTATCTTAATATCATGTCCAATTATTTTTAAATTTCATTCATTGGTATTGTTGAGTTATCAAAAATTTTCTGAACAATCAACAATTCATGTCTCGTTAGCTGACTGCCAATAACTGATTTGTCAATAACATATATGTTATGATATAATATAAAATGTAATTATTATATTAATGTGAAGCCTCCTTATATTAAACTTGATTTTTTAAATTTTATGCTATGTTTTGGATTTGTGTACCAAATAAATGTGTTCCTCCGTATATTTTCTATTGCAAGAACGAATTCAAATATCGCGCTAATTTTCTTTCCTTGATGAAATATATTTAATTTTTTGTGGATTTTGTAAGACATAATTTATTCCATAGCAAATAATCATATAGTTTTATTTTATACTTCAGGTTACAGACTCAAAGAGCATTGCAAAAAATCTACACTAGAATATTATCAGAGTTAGAAAACAGGGTATTATATAAAAAGTATGCGTGCCGCTGTGTGAGAGGGACATGAATAGGCAAAGGGGGTGGTCCTTTCGTAAGTTAGTCCAAATCAGCTGCAGCAGTAAACTGCTAGCGAGCGTTCGGGTCGGTCGTGTTCGACAATTCTTTGGCGCGTCAGAAACTTTTGCCGGACCTCGATACATTTTTACGTTCCCAACATCGTATTTCACCAAAAACAGCTTTTATACATTTTCCACATAACAAATTTAAGTGGATTCTAGTGTTTTCCATGTATCATAATAATTTCTAAAACAAATCACGATGATTTTGATTTTAGCTTGAAAAACATTTTACAATAACTAAATCGCTCTGAACAATCAATGCAAAATGTACGATCTATTCCATTTAAGTTTGCGAAACTGCGGAAAATTCATTTTGGTGTTACTTGTTCTGGATTGGTTGTTAGCCGTTTCAACCCAAGCTATTACACGTAAGTTTGAAATTGTATCTTAAGACACTTAAACGATCTTACTTTCCATTATATGGTAGTTTGCCTTTCTCTTCTTCATTACACTAGTTATTCAACTACAAAAGCCTTCTTTAAATATTTAAGATGATAAAATGGTGAACCATCCGCGGTGAGTGTTCATGTCTCAGTTGCTTATGTTTTAAGGTAGGTCACATAACTCAAAGACTTTTGTTTTTAAGCATTGCGGAGTCGACGACGTGAAGACTTTCCTGAATCCGCCCAACCCAACTGAATCCTTCTACATTTTCCATTTTTTACATAAAAAGATGGAAAACTAACAGATTATTACCGGTCACGGAGTAAAATCAATCCACCAGCTTTGACATCGTACTTTAGGACACAGACCATAGCAAGTTTGCAGAGCCAAAGCCATAAAATTTCGGCCGTAACATACTATGCGGGCTCAATACGTAGGATCTTTTGCTAAGATAGTCACGATTTTACGTGTCTTCCTAAGCATCCACATACTAAGCTTACCAACTTTTTTTCAAGAATAAAAGGTCTGTGAAGAATATTTGAGAAAAATTAACAGTATTTTATTTATTTATTCTTTGAAATACATATTTTTAAACTACTTGCATAAACAACTTCATCGCTTTCCTAACCTTTATACCTGTTTAAATTCATGAACAGCACATTTTTTTTACCCAAAAACTACTACTACTCTGACGACCCATTTGGTGTTGCGGTTGAGAGGTCGGCCGCAACACCAAGGGTTCCGGGTTCGATCCCGGGCAGTACAACATTTGTGTGCATGAACATGTCTGTTTGTAATGGTCTGGGTGTTTTCTATGTATAATATGTATGTATTTACAAAAAAAAATGTATATGATGTATTATCCGTTGTTTAGTACCCATAATACAGGCTTAACGCTTAATTGGGCTAGATGGCGCTGTGTGATTGTCAGTGGATATTTATTTTATTTATTTTTTATATAAATAAATAGATGCTCTTTTTCTATCCTCCGCATTCATTACTGGTTTGTGAGCATTAAAGTACACATGATAGCGTGTTTGCATGCTGAAAACAGTATTTCGTATACTTTAATTTTGCTCAAACATATAATTGATTTAAAAGAGTATTACAACACACACACTTCTGCGACAGTTGCCGTCACGAAGGAAATACTAACGGTATCTTTATTTAATATTGATGGTTAAGATTCTTGCTAATAACTATTACAATTACTTATACAAATAAAATAAAAAATAAATTATGTATGAAGAATGTTTCATAATAATAATTTACAATTAAATACAAAGGCTTATGTTGAACATAGGTCAAGCACTGTGGTTAAAAATATTGAAATTAAGTACTACTACAAACAATAAACACCACACACACTTGTGGGACGAATCTGCCCGATACCAGCTAGAAGCCCTGGATGTTCTAGATCGACGGGCAAAACTATTAAAAATAACTAAAAAAAAAAAATTTCGGTTCCTCATTCATAGTCCGAACTGTAAGGCAGTGGAATGACCTTCCTGCGTCTGTGTTTCCCAATACATACAATTTAGGGGTTTTCAAGGCAAGAGTAAATCGGCATTTTTTGAGTTCGCGTGATATATCTTAGGCTGCATCGACACTTTCCTGCACTCAAATTTGCACTCAAATTTTTATTGATTAAAAAAAAAACAACGTTACACTTATTATCTAGGTTCATTGTTACTTCAAGTGCTAATATTATGCTCAGAAAATGTTCCCTTGTTCTATATGCTATTGGAACAGGTACATTTAGTTTTGAGGCTCTTTGCTGGGTTTATTTCTACTTAATGGAACGCGATTGTTGATTTTTGAACCTCTTTTATGTAAGCTCTATTTAATTTTAAAATAACAACAACTTACAGGAATTTTGTGATTAAAATTTCTGTTCGTTTTTTTCATGCACAAAGGTATTCCATTGAACATTTTGAATTAAAATACAGTAACAATGTCATAGTTGGTAGATTGGTTGAGAAAGAAAATTCTTTTATATAAAGGTTATGAACAGGACAAACATTTGTGCTTGTTTCATGCCTCAGATTTTTATCCTGAAGTCTTAAATGTATCCATCATTAATTATCCTTTTGTTTTTTCGAAATGACTTTTATCTATTAGCCACGGATGGCTCTCAGATCCTTATGGGTCCGCATTTGTATTATTACAAGCTTCCCATTTCAATAAATTTCCCATATTTTTTAACACTCATAGTGCTTAAATACCAGTGGCGCGATGACTGTAACCATATTAATGGCGGTTTTTTTTAACCGATCTATATGACTTTTTAAACGTCTGATCTTTTGAGCGACTATAATGTTAACAACAATATGGGAACATTGTTTGTACCGATACTATTGACTTTTTGGTTGCGTCTATTAATTTGGAACCATAAGTGCCCCCTTCTATTAGACGCTGACTGTACATACCTAGTTGTTTATTTTCCGAAACAATATCTTAATGGGGAAAAATGAAATAATGTTATAGAATAAGGGTAGCATTATCTAGACACACGGTTGCGTGGTCGAGTCAACGTTCAAGTAAGTCAGCAACACCGTGTGAAAAATTACACGAACCATTTGTGCCACTTTTATATAAATAACTAACGAAAAATGTATAAAACAACATCCAAGTGTAATTAAAACTAGGCGTAAAAAACATCATTTTTAATAAAATGTTACGCATTTATAAAATACATTGTAAGTAAACACTGTAGGTATAATCATTTGTAGTGATATTAGGCAACACTTTGATTTAATAAACTGGATGTTATTGTTAAAGCCAGGCTTGTTGAACTTCCGTCGTCGCTGACAAATTACAGGGGCTCGCCGGAGTTCTAATTGACACGTCAATTTTACTTCTATTATATACCCTATATATACATACATGTCTTAAATACAACTTCCGATAGTTTCCATTAAAATAGTTTTAGAGCAAATATTTAAAATTTCAGCGGGTTGGCATTAATATCAATCTAAATGTTTGATAAATGGTTCATCATCAGCCTATACGGCATACAGCAGGGCACAGACCTTTCCACACAGCATAGTTATGGGCAGATTGGGCCGTTACCCACCACACTGGCCTAATAAGGATTAGGTGATAACGACTACCGTCATAACACTGTAGCCGGGGCCGACGACTTAACGAGCCCTCCGAAACATGGAATCATCTTTCTGTTCGGTCAATCAGGTGATTCAGTCTGCAATATTCATCATTCTAACTATGGGCGCTTCTTTGAAATTTTATTCAACTTCGGGATAGTGAATAAAACTGATACGAAGATTTTATTAGCTGCTTCTTTGGTGTAGTGCATTAAGCATTGGTTTATATCGATGCGTGATCCCGGGGTCGTGTGTTCAAATTCCGCGGGGAGACTGCATAATGAAAGTCACTTTGTGGTATTTTTCTCAATTTGGTTAGAACATCAGTTGGTATTTGGATCAGCCAAATACCAACTGGCTGCTTTGGACTCAATTGAGAGGCGAGCAGAGCGGCTCGTTGGGGACTCTATTCTGACTGACGCTAAGGTGCAAAGCCTCGAGCATCGTCGTAGAGTGGCACGGCTGTCAGGTTACATTTCGGGGAGTGTGTGAAGGAATTACACGAGTTATTCCACCAGCCCTTTTCACCATCGGGATACAAGACGCAGGGGAGCGTTCCATTCTTACGTGGTTGACATTCCATTTATCCGCACAGCGCGCTTTGGTGCCTCGTTCATAATGCCCACCGCAAAGGAATAGAACTCTTTGCCTCCTTATGTGTACCCCGATCATTACAACCTGGCCGTCTTCAAGGCAAGAGTGAATAGGCTGTTTCTAGGCAGGCATGACTCATCCTAGGCCGCATCATCACTTACCATCAGGTGAGATGGCGGTGAAATGTCTGTCTAGAGATGATAAAAAAAACATTGTTGGCTGTAGGCCCTGGTGTTGTATTTTCAAATGCGCTCATTCTATCTTTAGTTATACAAACCATTATGTCAACTGTCGAACGGATGACCAATAATTAATAAAATACCAATTCAAAATACAAACAATTGAGACACTTTAATAAGATTAGTCCTTGACATAGTAAATAATTATTGAGATACAATTACGATACTATTGGTGCATTGTAAAATAAACCTTTTAACCGCCGTTAACGGATATATCCAACAAAAACAATACATTTTCGGTCAAAATGTTTACGGGTTTAGAGTCTTGACTGTCTGAAAAGAAAGATAATTATGTACTTCATAGAACACCTTAAGTCATTGGCCTCTGTTATAATCTTGGGATCTTGGGATTGGTTAGTCGTCAACACCCACCAATCAGCACGGGGCCTACATGGTGGGTTATGGCGCAATCTCCCCGTATCCATGCTAATGATGATTGAGCATCTTGGTTTCAACCACCTCTTACAGGCCCCGGAACATAATGTCATCATCATCATTGCAGCCTAATATATCCGCTGCTGAACGAAGGCTTCCCCTAATGATTTCCACGTGAATCCATCCCTAACAGATGGATGACAACTGCTAGGGAACATAATGTAATTTAGGGGAATTTAGAATTTTATCGCATTTCCCATAAATGATTTTCCTCAGAAAATGATTCGTAGTACTTTTTATTTAATATGAAACAAACTCAGAATAAGCTTACATCGCAATTTCATTTCCTCTGATATGAAATATCTAAAAACTGAGTATATCCTTATTTCTTTTTTTTATACCTCGAAATTTTTTTACCTTTATATTTGTTTCAATGTTCGTTTCGGTTTGCTTAATTTTTTTTAATTTTAATACATCGGAAATACATTGGAGTCATTTGTTAAAGAAAGAATATGAATTCTTCTAGAACAAAAACGACAAAACTGAAAAAATAATTGACAGAAGCGAATCACTGGAAATTCGACTCCACGTCTTGTCTTTCTTTTTAATGTTATATGTACAGGACGGTCTTGACGCTCACCTGATGGTAAGTGACATGCCTAACCATGACCAACAACTGATAGACAGTAATTATCCTCCAATGACGCGCTGTGCCCGTCACCCAAGAAAACAGATGTTAGGTCTCTTATACCCGGTCTGCCCTAAATACTGTAATTCAAACCCATCTAGTAAGAACAGGTTGTGAGCAGTAAACCATCTGCGACTTAGACATAACTTGTACTTCAAATTGTAATTCATCAAACTGCATTAGTGCTGATGGTATTCCGAATAAAATAAAATAATAATCAGCTCGCGTGGGACCGTGCTGGAGCCCTGCAGTGCCTGTACCGTGACAGTCACCACGCCTGCAGTATGCATGCATGCTTCTTTTTCAAGAAAATATTGCAATAGGCATCGATCGATGAAAGTTACTTCTATAAAAAGTTGTTATAGAAACCGTCCTATGGATTCCGATACTATATTCATCATCATCATCAGCTTATTAAACGTCCCCACCGAGGGGCACGAGCCTACCCGTATAGGGTAATTAGGCCTTAGTCGTCCATGCGGGCCCAGTGCGGATTGGACGACTTCACACACAACCTTCAAATCTCTTCGCAGGCGTGCATGAAGGTTTCCTCACAATGTTTTCCTTCACCGTAAGAGCGTCGGATAACGTACCTATATTTTCGAAAACACATTGGTACGTGTCGGGATTTGAACCTCAGCCCTCCCGGTAGGAAGGTGACAGTCCTCACCACCCACGACGCCACGACGCTCATATACTATATTGTTTTATGTTATTCCGTGTATTTGTATCGATAACTTAATATTTTTACTAAATGTTTTTCGATTATGAAACGAATCTGCGATGCTTAACTATTTGATGGATTGAAATCAATATAAATTAAAAGTCGTGGAACAGTTTTCTTTAAAATGAAAACCCGTTTTTTTATTTCCAAATGAAAGCCTGATCGCCCCAGTACTAAGTGGTTTTAGACGTTTCACGCCAGCATATTCCAGTTGCTAATCTGATGGTTAAATTTGTAAACTCCAGCTTAAAATATGTTCAAATTCAAATCTGAATAGATTAGCATAGAAAAGCCCATATTTAGCAACCACGTTACATTCATTGTATCATCATTAGCATTAATATCAGGCCATTTTGAGACCTAGAGGATATTTTATCCAATAGTTCTTCCGTTAACTTGTTTATTCTTAATTGGAACTGATTGATTCATGTTTATTATTAAGTCTTCAAACATTCTTATGCATTTAGTCAATAATACGAGTATATGTTTACCTAACTTAATTATACATAGATTTACATAGTGAAAACGACATAAAGAAGTAGTAATACGACTAATTTTATTATCTGGGGGCACGGCAGCGCCCCCGCCAGGTCGAGCGCGAAGCAAACACTGCCGTACCATCCTTTACAGGATCCATTTCGCAGCATTTTGAGGCCCCAATTTGGGAACCTTTGGATAATACCGGAGCGCTGAAATTTTCGTCATCTAGTAAGATATAATAATTTACTTTAAATCCAAAATTTCAAGTCTGTAGGTCATTTATTTCCGACGTTGAGCGAAAGCAAAGTTTCGCATTTTCGACAGATAGACACTCACTCGCTCACTCATGATCATCTAAATAGAACTAGTACTTCCCATTAACTCAGAGAGCTGAAATTTAGTTCAGAGTTAGGGTTTAATGGCTACATAAAGGGAAAACTATAAAAACTTGGATAATCGAAGATCTGGAGTACCTGGTGACCCTGCTTAGATAACAAAAGAGCCCAGCCAAACTGTAAGAGATCGACATACCGCCTTTAATCAATATATATTCAACATGGTGGGCCGCTTCATCCGATGTCAAAAATCATGCACACAAATATTTTTACTGCCCGGGATCGAACCCGGATCCCTTGGTGTAGTAGCCGACGTCTCAACCATTATACCCAATGGGCCGTCCAATGTTCCTTTCAAGTTTCTACAAAAAGAAGTTAAATCCCACCAAAAACATTCTGTAAAAAATCTAGCCAAGTCTCGATGAAGCTGCTTGATTATCTCTTAAAAGTATTGAAATCAAGACAAACACGTGCCAAGTCTAAGGTTCCTTACTGCGATTACTTTATTATTATGGTTAATGTTGTGTGACTTGGCCGTTGAACATTCTTTATATGTTATTGCCTTAATGAAGCCTACAATTGACTGTTTATTGAATTACCGTTTTCCAAGTGGCAAATTTTATCGTCAATAGGTAGCTTCTAGCGTTCTGACGACAGATTGGTGCAATGGTGTCATGGAGCGCCTGGTTTTGTATCCTTGTGTACTCTTCAACGGCCAAGTCCCACAACATTTACCATAATAATAAAGTAATCGCAGTAAGGAACCTTAGACTTGGCACGTCTTTGTCTTGATTTCATTACTTTTTAGAGATAATCAAGCAGCTCCATCGAGACTTGGCTAGATTTTTTACAGAATGTTTTGGTGGGATAATTATAAATCCTCTACAGTAATTTTATGATGATTTCATTCTTCATTTTTTGATATTTAGTGCAATCCTGGAAAAAAACAGGTTTTTCATTTATATTATCTGTTGTTATATCCAACCACTTCCATTTACGGGTAGCTCATTTATTGGAGGAGGTAGAAATATTTCCTAGACGAGTTCTTTTATCCCATAAGATGTCCTTGACCCGAGTTACAATATGTTAGTTCAACGCACCATTTTTTATTCTCTCCAACCTATCGCAGTCCACAGCTGGAAATAGGTCTATCAATTTGCCAAGTCCAACTCGAGGTGAAAATTCATTTAGGTTATCCAGCATATGTGCATATATGTCTGATGAGCCCCCAGAACAGTCCAGATTCTGATGGAGTCACAGGTTTTCTCGTATTTTGACGACACGTGGTGTAAGGGGTTCCGGGTTAGATCCCCGAACAGTTCAAACATTTGTGTGCATGAACATGTTGTTTGTATTGGGTGTTTTCTATGTATAATATGTATGTATTTAAAAAAATATATATAAGTATGTTTATCTGTTGTTTAGCAGCCATATTACAAGCCAAATGCTAAGTTTGGGACTAGATGGCGATATGTGAATGTCTATGGATATTTATTTATTTATTTCACAAAAGCCATACACAGCGACTGGTTAACTATTCTTTTGAGTTCTGTATAAGTTGCCGAGCAGTATGGATCTAGTCCACGGTACAGTAGTTACACACATGGTACAGTATAACCGGCCAAATATATCCAACTGCACGAACGCTGGAAAAAGTTCAACTATTTAAGATCCATGTAAATTAATCTTTTGGTATTATCTCGGATCATTTAAAATATATTATAAAGCATGTTATCACAGAGGTTCTCGAGTGTTCATAGTAAAAAAAAAACACATTTTCGCAATAATTAAATTAAGCTCGAGCGAAGCGTCCAATCAATTGCCGCGCTTTAAAAGCAGTCAGTGTTTAATCCAGTATAAAGCACAGAAAGATTGAAGCAAAATATTATTATTATGGAAATATCCCTTTAAATAAAATACTAGATGAGTAAGCATAGCTTAACTCTTAGTACTTGAAAGTCCCATTGAATTTTAATTGCCTTAATTAGATAAGGCGTTTAATTTATTGTTTCTGTACTGTTTTTACTTAATACTTTTATTGTAAAAGTAGATAAAATAAGTTCAATTTTATACAAAAATATTTTCATTGCTGGCCTTACCTATATGGAACCCGTTATACTTCCGAAACTTTGTTTCAAATTTAATAGTTAGTTTTTAGATGTTTCATGATGACTTTTGATGTTTGGAATCCGTACCAAAAGTTTTTTTTTGTAAAGTACTTCATGAAACATATTAGTAATATATGTGCTTTATAAACCATAGAAACCATATTCATTTAAATGATTTATTTGTTAAAATATGGCAAACACGATATAAACAGGCAGACGTTGCATTTAGTGTATTAATTAATCAATTATTAGCAATGTTCAGACATCTGATCTGTGATCGGAAAATGATATTATTGTTTTTTATTATTATAATAATTTGATGTTTGTGCTTCTAATTAATAATTTACCAACATTAAGCGTATGTCAGCTACACGCGAATGATAATTTGCTGTCTTTAGTGCAAAGCAGTGTAACAATATTCAATTATATTGATAATAATTAACTGTCTCAACAATTTCTAAGCTCTATTTGATGTTTGATCTTAACGATGGTAAATCGTATTATTTTTGAGCTGCGTCAGTTGACCTAAATTTGTTCTTATGCTTAGTTTCGTGAGTTGCGTGCCACCTTACTAATTTAATAAAAACACGGTATATTAAAGGGTATACCAACATTAACGCCTTACATTAAATTAAGCGTCGCATTCTTTAGTTAACTAGATTTGTTATTGACGTTCGGAATGGTACATTTGCTGAAATGATGAGAAAAGAAATATATTTTATTTCAAAACATCACAACAAATAAAAATATTACAATAGCTTAGTTACAATCTATCTCTTAAAACAAAAGTCATTTTAGTTACACCTATTTATAACTCAAGATTAATTGAATCAGTTTTAAAACCACGAGACGGACCTATGATTATTTTTAAAGCATTTTTGCCTTCCATCCAAATGATAATAAAAATGTATACGAGGTAGTTAAAGATTATCCATATTTATAGACAGCAGTTTTAATGTAATGAAATAATAATGATTAAATTATTTATTTAGCTCCAACTCTATACTAATATTATAAAGCTGAAGAGTTTATTTGTTTGAACGCGCTAATTCCAGGAACTACTGTCCGATTTGAAAAATTCTTTCAGTGTTAGATAGCTTATTTATCGAGGAAGGCTATATATCATCACGCTACGAGTAATAGAAGCGGAATAGCAATAAAGAATGTTACGAAATCGAAGGGATTTTTTCCTTCTTGGAGCTTCTGCTGCGTAAACGGTTCAAGTTTCGCAAATTATGTATGAGAGTATTGTTTCCCTTTTTAAGGTCTACAAAAAAGTCCGCGACAGCATATTTCTGTCTTATGTTAGCTAGGGGCTACTCTTTTATTCTAAATTTTTTCGTAAAATAATGGATTATTTGTGAAGGTGTTTTCATAAATATGATATTAATCCTTAGCCAAATGAATACTTTATTTATCACAAGTATTTCCGTTCGACGCTGGCGTTCCTCAGGGATCAGTCCTGTCCACAACTCTTTTTTGCTGCACATAAATGATTTGCTTATGCCCGGTATCATTCGGTATGCGGATGTCAGCACAGTTACGGACAGATATTTATCGGATGCAAGGCCAGTAAGGAAGAAATCCAGTCTTGTCGAGAGGCCATGGTAAGCCGTCCCCCCGGCCATGGTAAGCCCCTTCAAGCAGTCTCCTCTTGGGGTGATGCTAATCTGGTCACGTTTAACGCTACCAAAACACAGGCGTTTCTGTTCTCCACCAAACGGAGCAAATTCGAACTTGCTCCGACTTTCCGGAATGTACCTGCTGCAATAATTGATAGCTTTGAGCTTCTTGGTGTTCATCTCTCTGCCAATCTCAATTTCGGCCAATATATCGAGTCCAAAGCAAAGACTGCAGCTAAAAAACTTGGGATCCTTTCCAAGGCCACGCAGTATTTCACCCCAAGACAGCTTCTGTCATTATATAAAGCCCAAGTCCGGTCTTGTATGGAATACTGCTGCCACCTATGGGATGGATCAGCCAAATACCAACTGGCCGCTTTGGACTCGATTGAGAGGCGTGCTGAGCGGCTCATTGATGACCTTGCTCTGACTGACTAAGCTGCAAGAGCATCGTCGTAGAGTTCCACGGCTGTCGGTTTTTTACAGGCTTCATTTCGGAAAGTGTGCGATGGAATTACACGAGTTAATTCCTTCCAGCCCCTTTTCACCATCGGGTACAAGACGAGGCGAACATTCCATCCTTACGTGGTAGACATTCCACACATCCGCACAGCCGCTAAGGTGCCTCGTTCCTAATGCGCACCGCAAAGGAATGGAACTCTTTGTCTCCTTATGTGTTCCCCGATCATTACAACCTGGCCGTCTTCAAGGCAAAAGTGAAGAGGCTGTTTCTAGGCAGGTATGATCCATGCTCGGCCGCATCATCACTTACCATCAGGTGAGATGGCGGTCGAATGTCTGTCTATAGAGGATAAAAAAAAAGCCCTTTACATCATTAAACTTAAATGAATGTCTTATGAGATACGAGTATCGCAGTTTTAACTCTCCTTTATAAACGAAGTAGCGGGATAAAGTGAGCATTAGGCCAAAGTAACTATTCCACGCGACGAAGTCGCGCGCAAAATACACTAAATTTGAGGCAAAGCTGAAGGAGACCTTGAATAAGGTGGTTTGCGTGGGTACCTTAATCTCTGTTTTTCCGTCGTAACAGTTATGGTATACCACAGTTATAGTTACGGTTAGATTATACCATATGTGGTTATAACCAAACCTAAACCTTCCGTTACCTATTTTCCGTTCAAGGTTGAGAAGCAGTGAAATTACTAAATACCGTAACCTAAATGCTTAAGAACCTAGTCACAGCAACCGTGGCGTGTTATTCAGACTTTCTGGACGATCAGACAAAAAAAAATCGCACAATCGAATAGAAAAGAATCAATAATGCTTTTTAAATTAAATGCTACTATAAGGTATTGCAAAGGGGCGTTACCTACTTATTTATAATACTACTTTATAAAACAAATTACAATCATTACCAAGTTCAAAATTGATCAATTATCACTGATTACTTAACTTTTGGATTTGTTCGATGACAAATATATTTTTCACTTTCAGTTAAATTTTTGGGGAATTCTAAAATGTATTAATTTTTTCAAGTTTCTTATCAAAACCTTATAGCGGTTCACAGAATACATATACATAAAAAGTTTGAATAGTGTAGTGCTAACAGTTTCGGAGAAAAAAGGGTGTGACATAAGGACCGATAGACAGACAGACATGACGAAGCTGAAGGGTTCCGTTTTTTTGCCATTTGGTTACGGAACCCTAAAAACGATTTCAAACAGGTTGCACGTGCATATCAGTGTACCATGTATGTTGTCACGCACAACTTTTGAATCTCTTCGTAGACGTGCGCAGGTTTCTTCACTATGTTTTCCTTCACCGTAAGAGCGTACGATAACGTTCATAAAATTTCGAAAATCCGACAAGACATTGGTACGTGGCGGAACTCGAACCTGCAACCTACCCGGAAGGCAGCATTCCACACCAATGAACATCGATGCCACGCAAATTGTTTCGTTAAATGCAAATTATTTCGTGACAACGAATAATTATCCGGAGTAATGGTCAAAGTCCACCCCAAAGGTGTCTTGCACGGGGTGCCTCGTCATAATTCTTTCAATGTGGAATGGCTTAACAACTTTCCTCATACGATTCTCGCTTGAAGCATTTCAAAATCCTTAGTCTTGACAAGAGAAGACATACGCTTGATCACCTGTTCTTGTATAAGCTGGTTAGTGGACATTTGGATTGCTCAGGTTTATGGCAGAAAGTAAATTTTTAATGTTCCATATAAAATAGCTCGTTTGTCGAGATACCTACCATTTAAAGCAAAAAGCTCAAAAGCAATCTTGGTCATTTCTCCACTATTAACAGAATACAATCACAATTTAGTCAATTTTCTCGCTCGTCTGTAACAACCCCAGTACAATATGATATGTCATTCACACTGCGCAAATTTAAATCTTTCTTATTAGATGCATTTAGGTCCGGAAAATAGTTTTGTTTCAGACATAATTTAATTAAATTCTGTAATTGTTAAAATTTATGTCATCATCATCAGCCCATTAAACGTCCCCATCGAGGGGCACGAGCCTACCCGTATAGGGTGATTAGGCCTTAGTCGTCGACGCGGGCCCAGTGCGGATTGGACGACTTCACACACAACTTTCGCAGGCGTGCATGAAGGTTTCCTCACGATGTTTTCCTTCACCGTAATGTAATTTAAGTAATTTATTAAAACGCATACATTAGTGCGTGTCGTGTCAGCCTTTTAGTATAACAGCGATTTGTTATGTTACTAATAAGTTTTATTTGTGAATGATATCATCGTTATGTTAGTTGTCCTTAAATAAATAAATAAATAATAATATTTTCCGATCACCTGATTATTAGGATAATTACTTGACATGAACAATGGTCAACCAGACACACTCACCTCTTAGCCACCAACCAAATTTTTTTTCGGTATGACTTATCGTTGTTGGCCGTGATGGCCTTTATAGCGTAAATAGTAAAACATAGAATAAGCGTTAATCTAGGGTGCAATATCCCGTATACCAAACTTTGTTAAAATCGCTTAAGCAATTTGGAGGTAATAAATTACACAATTTTTCGCCTACATATCATAAGTGTGATTGTTTCAGAAGAACCTGGCTTCAGTGGACCGATTGCCAATGTGACTGCTCCCCTTGGGAGAGAAGCTATACTTGCGTGCACAGTGCACAATCTTTCCACTTACAAGGTAAATATTAACGAAATATGTCTAAATCTCAATAATCCAACACCCCGACTTAGTCTCAAATTTAGTTAGGAGCTTGTGGGAGAGATCTTAAAATTGAATATTGCACACAAAAAACGTTCTCACACGTAGAAAGATATGACGCGTACCTACTCGCCAGGCATGCGTTACATGGTCATTTTCTATTCATCCGATTTTCGTACGGCGAAATCGCGTCCTCTGCTAAAGCTGCGGTTTCCTCATCGTTCCGGATCTTACTGCGTCGAGAATAATTTAACATTAAACGTATTTAAAAGGTTTTTAGTGGGCGACCACGGTTTGCTAACATAATTCATAACTGGCAGCACACACTGATCAAAGACCTTCGACAGACACTGACAAAAAGGTCTCCCTTTACATTCCAGACGCAGTTAATCCTAATTCAATGAGAAACATCCTCATTGAAGTTAGACCTACCCATTTGTACTAGTTGCCGCAGGCACACATATTCGTCTACAATTTCCAGTTTACAACTCCCAGTTCATATAAAATGAATATCCTATAATTAGCTGTGCCCCGCGGTATTAATAATAATAATAATAATTTATTTTCCAAAAGTAAACAATGTTCTTAAATCTATTCGCTTATAAAACTATTGCTTATAAACATACAAAATTATTTGGACTTCCGCAGTCAGACTGGGATATACTCCCGTATTCTGACTTTAGTGCCCGTTCTTTTATACAGTTCCCTGATATAAGTAAAGAGTAACAAAAAAAAAAAGAAAATAAATAAATAAATAAAAATGCATTATAACAAATAATTTACGAATCATAATATTAATGCAAAAAAGGTATTACCCGCATTATATCTCCCGCAGTAAAACGTACCCTATGTGTTTATCCAGGGTGTCAGTTAACTCCACACTATTTTTTTAAAGCGCGTAGCCTAAGCGACGTGAGCTGTGCGCCGCGCGGTGACTTGACATAACTTTTTTCTAAAATAAAAGTATTTAAGTTTTTTCTCGTAACATCAGCCATCTGCTAATAACAGTCCCGGTTAAATCGGTCCCGTCATTTCAGAGATTAGCCGAAATGAACCGACAGACAGAAGGACGGACAGCCAGACAATAAATAAAATAAAAATGATTCGTTGCATGTACCGTATACATATTCATATGGAATATATATACGGTATATATCATGCAGTAAAAAACTTTTATTTCAATATTATAAAACAGACACTCCTAATTTATTTGTATGTTTAAATGTATAGATTTTCGAAATTTTCGGTATAATTTTTATTATATTAATGCGAGCATTATTGGGATTGGGTAAACATCGATGTGAAACATCTCCCAATTTTTTTAAACCACCTCAGTCCACTGCTGCACATAGGTTTCTATATATAGGCGCTCCGGTTTTTTTTTATCAAGCCTCCAACCGCAACCTTTCTCAAGTCTTCGATCCATCGGGCCTGATGATTATGGTGATCTATGAACTGTTTAAGGTCTATCAACTTAGAACTTCAACTGTTTTTTCTTAGCACAGCGAAAGCAGCATTTACGACGTCGTTTTCAGTTCTAATTTTGGATTCGTCTTTCGTCCATTCAGTATTGATATATTACCTGTATCGGAATCTTCTCAAAGAAGTATTTTAGTGGTAAAAGAAGTAGTATTATTGTAGTAGTTATCTGTACATTATTTTTATCAGCTCCTATTTTTATTTCGAGTAGGTACAATACGATTGTATAGGTTCAGATAAAAGAAATCTTACGAGGCCGGCCCGTGGCGGACCGCCCCGCCGCTCCTCCCAAAGTTACATACGCTTCTGCATACAACGACCGATTGGGCGGCTTTCGGCAAGAGACATCGGAAGTTAAAGTCAACGTTTCTTCATTAATATTATATTATTAATGTATGTAGTGTCTCAAAGTACAGGCTTAGAAACTTACAGATTTAAGAAAAACAGAGAATAATAATATAGAATCTAGAAATAAGTTGCTCAATCCAAAATCAATCTATCTTCTCGCTTTTATCGTAATTTGTCTATTGATAAGGCCGACACAAAAACTAAATAGAATGTCCAATAATGAACTAAAAACGTAACATAATTATATAATATATTTTTAATGGTAAACAATCTAATAATTTAGGTAAAGAGAACTCAAAAACCCCCTTCCGTCTTCCCGAATTACCTTTTTCCATCTCCCTTCATCGCCATCGTAGTCGCTGATATGTCGGATCCATACTTGGCTAGTATTAGTTTACCTACATTTGACCTATAAAAATGTAATAATTATTAATGCACTAACAATAAACGTGATTGTTTCGAATATTAAAAGCATTAACGAATAGTTTATTATTGTTGTCAAAACTTTACCTACGTCTCTATTTCAACAAATTTCTAATTGGGCACAATAATGGGGGGTTACGACACGCAGTTGCGACTTGCGTGACTTATATAAATATAAGTTATACTTCAAATGAGGGGAACACCAATACCATTTATGTTCGTAAATGGCCCTTCTTGGTTCTTAGAGGCCTTGAACATGTGCAGCTTTATAGCAACCTCCTTTATTACATATTTTGTAATAAACAGTTCATCTGCGGGTGATAATATATTCAAGACTTGAGATCATGAGAATGATTCTTGGTACTTTTATAGAAAATACGTTCGTTTTAGGGCCGAAAGATGCTGGTCTTTAATTATTTTAACGGTGTGCAGTTACTGTCCAAGAAATTGAATCGTATAAGATATCCAAACTGCCTGCTCGTTTGAATAAAGTTTGGAAATCTGGACAGATGACAATAGTGGAATCGACTATCAAGACAAATATGAACACCTCATACCAAATAATCAATTATGAAATAAAAATTTCAATTCTTTACGTATTAATGATAAGCTCCATGACTTGGGACAGCGAGCAAGATTTACGAAGTGAGTGTTGCGGTAAGAATGTCTCAAACAAATACGCAAAATACTGGGGATTCATTGGGGTGATAAATGTCCAAAAGTATATTCCTTTTCTATAATCTAATAGTCTATCTCTTAGGCGAAGAGGGTTAAACAATAATATTAACCGGTGTGAGTGAGTAAGGTTTGTGTTATCACAAGGTTTGTGTTAGGCACTAAAGGCCGAAAGTTCCCATTTCCCCTAACCCGAATTTCCTTTTCCCTCCCCCTTTTTATAGGTTGGCAATGCACTTATAAGAAAGGAGCTGCTTCGGAGTTATGAGTGCCCATTCGCGGCGTGCGAGCGTCGGTGGCTCATTGGTGTGGACTGTTGCTTTCCGATCTGGAGGGTGCAGGTTTAAATCCCACGTATCAATGTCTTTTCGAATTTTCGAAATTATATGTACGAAATCAGACGCTCTTACTGTGTGGGAGAACATCGTAAGGAAACATGATACGCGGGGATATCACTTACCATTAGGTGGATCGTCTACTCGTTTGCCTACATAGTAAGATGCACTTTTTGCATGCCAGATTCTTCCCAACTAACACAATATTTTATATAGATTCGTTTTCATGATATACAAACATTGATAGAGGAAAACGATACATGCATGCCACATATTTTCCAAGCATATTTTAATGGGACATTACGTTAAATTTTATTCAAATATTTGAACATAAATAAAATTGCACTGAAACATTCTACGTTTACCTTATACAAATAAATTATAATACCTTATTTCATTTCAGTGCTATAAAATCCAAAATTTAAACGTTTATTAAAATATAGATCGAGAAGTGTTAGTCCGTCCGTTTCGCGTGAAATAGGGACATGCAGAAGGGTTCTATGGAAAATATATTTAAGTATAAGTAAAAAGCAAAGAAACTAGAATAACGCTAGTTATATCTAAGCAGTTTAATTTTAAATACAAAAATACATGATTATAGCGTGCTCCGATGCTCTGTCACGCGGACACTTTGGCCATACAGAAAACTGGCATTGACAACGCTTTACGTTGTGTCTCACTGAGTTAGGTTATCGGGGTCCCAAAACACCTTGCTTTCTTTGCTCCTCTGGACATGCATATGTTCCCACGTGATGGTATCGCTTATATCGCATTTTTTTTTCATTTGGCTACAGAACCCTTAAAACCCCACCTTCAGTAAATGAATTCCGGCTGCTTTCTTTCAACTTTTTGCTTTGATCAGTTGTTTACAGTATTCGATGTTCTTGCCTGGTGATAATAACTCCTAACGATTAAACCCTTCCCATCC
>PQWD01007517.1:0-22938 GCA_019425675.1 Leucinodes orbonalis
CCGGTTGAAGCTGTAAAGGCCATCTGCGGCCAAAAGCAGTAGTCAGTTCGAAAAAAAAGCCACCTTAGCCCTTTTGTAGCTAGAGAGCACTTTTTAGTATAGGTGAACTCCTTTTTTAACGATTTAGCCCGAAAAGATCAATCTAGCTCTTTTTCACTGCCTTTAAAATATTACCAAAGCTGAAGTTTCCGACATGCTAACAAGTACTTTTTTGCTATTTCATCGGTCATGATGACCTTTTCTTTTAAGACGCTCTAAAAACCCACTCCATAACATGATTATTTCAGCATTTTTAGAACAGACGCTCAATCTAGCCCTTTCTAGCCCTTTTTGACTTCTCAAAAAGCCCTTTTGCTAAAACTCAGGTTGCAACACTGTAAGGGCGCTTTCAAGGATCCCTCTTTAATGTCAGCATCCAAATTTTATCACCTAATCCGATTAGCAATATACCCGGTTAATTATTCTTCGAGGTCCTTTTAAACCTTTGTTTTTCAATATGTTTTAGAAAATACAAGCTTTTAAAAATGTATTAAGGACGTACTTTATGTAACACCTCTATTATGTTCTACGTAGTTCTGTCTCAAATAATAAATAAAAACAAATTTATATCTGTATGATATTACTAGGTGGTAGACTGGAGTCGTCTAGACCGACACCGCTGTAGTGCCAGATATCGTACCGCGAAATAAGAGTGTTATGCATTTTTGTTTCAGGATGAGGGCCTTGTAGCTAGTGAAATTACCAGGTATATGAGATATAACTTTCATCGTCTCGGGCGACGGGTATATTTATTTATTTTATTGGATAAATTGTCTAAAAGACTAACAAAATACTTATATAAGATCATTCATGTAAAATACTCAGTTCACATAACAATAGTCATTATACAAAACATCTCATTAATGATCTATTCCTATTTCCTAATATAATAATAATAATGATCCTATTTCTGTTTTAAAATGTTTCTTAAATGTAAGGTTGCCTGGAAGAGATTGCTTATTAGCAATAATAGGCCGCCTTTGTACTTTTATGTTTATGTTAATGTACTTTAAATTGTTAATTGTTTCGAAATTGTACAATAAAGAATATTCTATCTTCTATCTATCTATCTTACCGCGACATGTGAAATATGTAAAACAAAAAGCGCATTCCGGCAGACATATTTCCATACATGTTCGGTTTGCAGCTCGTACACGCAATTAAATCATCACCATTGTAAGTGCACTTAGCTGTGTAAATAAACTAGGCTTGTTTATTAATTTGAGATTTCTACTCTAAACTGTTCTGTCTATAGCTGTTTATTTGTGGTAATAGAAAAATATTTAAAAAATGCTAACCCTTACAAAAATAGGAAAATTGAATTCGGTATAAGGAGGTACTTCTAATTCCGTAAAAAAATGGCAAAAATATGATGCAGCAGTACCAACATCCCATCCATAGACAAACGTCTTTTGAAAAAGGACGTGAACAATATTTAAATTGTACTTTGAAACCGAAACAAGGAACACGTGTTTTTTTTTTCTTCACATAAGCGACGTTTACACAGGCTCTGCCTTCCGTGTCATATTCGAATTCGTCACATTCCTGACTGCGGGTCTCAGATTTTACAATTAACAACCTTATTACTGGGTGATACGGACTTTCTGCGATCACTTTTTAAAATGGTCATTAGAGCCCTAATTTCGTAACTGGTAGCCAGAGTGTCATATTACCCGTACAGGTCACGTTGTGTGATAAGCATTGTTTAAAGAATTCGAAACTGTAAGAGGACTAATTGTATTAAATTTGCTTTTTAAATTAACGTTTTATGTCGGACGTATAATCCATATTCTATGTAACAGTTAACTGTTTAAGGAATACCTACTTATCAGATATGCATAGTACAATTAGTGCTTATTTATTCCTCAGAAATGAATGCCATGTTTTAAATATGTGTTTGGAAGTTAAATTGACAGTTGTCTCTTTAAGCCCAAATTTGGCAAGGATGTATTGCAATTAACGGTTTTAAAGGTAACTTGGGATAATTTTCTTAGGTTTTATCTTCCAGGGATTAAGTCAAATCCACCTGCTTTCTGATGGACAACCAACGAGTCCCAAGGGCCTTCCAAGACGAATTTATAAAATTCAAATTCGCAAACCAAATCACTTTGAATACGTGTCGTTTACAACATCCTCAAGCAGTACTTAGCAGTAAACGCGTGTTATTTTACAAGTAAATAAAACAGTGAAAGGATATGTTGTTTTGTAATGGGATCTCGGTTTTATACTAGAGATGCGACCACACACCTTTATTTATCGATTATGTTCGATAGAAATCTTATCGATATCATCATAAAACGGCAAGTTATTCTAATATCGATTTGCTAATTGTGTACCAGAAACATACTGAAAATGAAACGTCTTTTTGAGATGAGTACAACGCATCAGTTCGTTTTCGAACGTTAACCTATAAATTATTAAAATAACACATCCATATCGATACATCGGAGTGATGTTACCGTTCTGTAAATTGATGCGTACTAGGTACTAGGAATCACTATTACCGGTTTATGTTCGTTTTACGATGCTGTGCTTAAATGAAAATTCAGATACATAATACTTCTACACTTATCCAACATACGAAGTGTTACAGCAAGTTGGAGAAAATTACATTTTAATATTGGTAATTTTATACCATCTGCTGTTGTCTGTTGAATCATTTTATTGTTACTATTGTACATTAAAATTATATTATCAATAAACTGAGAAGTATAGAATTTCCATAATAATGATTGGAACAAGTGATGTACTTTCTTTTATAGTCAGTTGTTTATCTGGCAAATAATAGTGATGGTGAAAGTAAGAAGAAGCTAAAACTCTGCTTGGCAAGGAAACTGTCGTGCCCCCAGTTTTGAAATATATTTGACAGCTCAATATAAAGAACGTTTGAAATCTGTTATTTTCGATCTCCTAAAAAAAATTTTTGATTTTGAACGCCTATGGTTTTCCTGGATCCGCATTACTAGTGGCAATGTGTTGGTCAACAATGGACGTTGGACTGTGGTAGTACTCAATTTCATCATCATCATCAGCTCATTATATATGCCCATGAGGCTATGCCGTATAGGGTGTTGAGCCCTTACTTTTCCACGCGGGCCTAGTCTGGATAGTCTTGACTTCACGTACAACATTTGAATCGTAGGCGTAGGCGTGCGCAGGTTTACTTTAATGCAACTAGTCCGAACTATGGATGTCGTGAATCTTAATTAACTTTGTGTTATATTTAAAACCAATATGTGTCGGAAACGAAAAGTACTCTAACTACAAGCTCCTCAGTTAATATGGCGCTCCTCCATTGGCGATGTGGATGTGGTGTGTGTGGATGATGGCGCTGTGTCCGTGGATATTTAGTTATAAATTACCCTGAACCACGGGAACTGCGTCTTAGCTAATTGTGTGTATGAATCTATCACCTCAGTTCATCACTATCGCCCGTTTGATGATAAAATGCAACCGCATTCCTAGTACGAGTATTACCAGTACAAATGGGCCGTAAAGGGTTTCGCTCAGTTGCACCAACGAGAGTATCATGTTACTCTTTGGATTGTTCAGCCAATGCTCGTTTGATGGTCAAGAATTTATGCAAATATAAATAAAAGTGGATGGGCATTTACGTATGTATTTTATCTATTCCTAGTAGAAACCTTTAGAATGAGAGTGACCTCAAAAATTACATTGCTGTCATGCAGCTAAGCTATGATGTCATATTTGGAGAAATATATATATTTTTTGAACATATATGTATGTTTAAAGAATATGATTTTTCAAAATGTTTCATAGACACGACGACTATAGACGTCTATCACTCATCAGTTCTGGTATCAGTAGAAATTGATATTTTTTACAAACCCATGATTCAAAGAGTTATTTACGCAATAAGATATAATTTCGCTGTAGTTTCAATACAGCAATATATCACTTTAACTTATCGCAGTCGATTCTTGGACATAAGTCTCACCCATCTTGCGCCAGGACCGGAATATATGGCGCAAATAGTTTAATTTACAATAGTACCTATAATAAACTTGGTATTTGACTGTCTGTTTTCCACCAAGTTCCACCACAAGTAGATACGTCGCCACTACTTAAAGTTCGAGCGAATAAATTGAATTTCAACATACCACTACCATCCAAAGACGTCCGCTCCGCTTGGCAGTTAACATGTAAATGAGAACATTTCGCTCTGTACGTACTTGTATTATATGAAGTTGTAAGAAACATAAAATGAGAAACGTACATGGTACTAGTCTTTTCCTTTGTTCAGTAGTTCGAGTTATTTATTTGAAGTTGGTACTTAGATGTGAGGGCTTAATAACGTAGCGGCAAGCTTGTTCAGTTGATGATCGCTCATGTTAAGCAACTATCGAAGTGGTCAATCATTGGTGGATGACCGAAAAATATAGCCTTAAACACCATACCAAAAACGTAACTCTTACGTCTGGTAAAAAAAGTATGGTCTATTTCAGTTAAAATTACAATTGAATTGATCAAGTTATGAATGGACTATTTAAATTTTCCATCCTGTTCCAAAATTAACGATACCAACTAATTATGCACCAAATAATATATTCAAGTTGTTAATTGCACCTGGTAAATGAGGAATGAATAATTCCTTTCATTAATGTCGCATGCCTGTAGTCACTTGATTACGAAAACTACGAGTGTTTCGAGTCTTCCGAACTTGCACTTTAATTCATTCATCAGTATCATAACGCCATTCGAATTTGAGCTATAAATGGAGCGATATAAAGTTGAAATGCCATCACATGTTATGTTTGTTCAAAGCGTTCACATATCAACAAACATCGGGTTGATTTAACGGTATACGAATTTCGACCTTAATGCTAAGGTATACAGACACGTGTATTAACAGGAACTCGTATAAGTTTGTGTTGTTCGATACAGTTCCGCGAGTGTAATTTATTCGAGTTAGGTGTCGCCTGATAATCGTCTCGATAGTATCGAGTTGTGAATCGATTAGAGATGGAAAGAATGCAATCAAGCTGCCGATAAAGTTTGAAAATCGAACGTTAAAGTTTATAAATCGAATGTTGCTACAATGTTACTGAGAGGTTAACTGCGTTTACAACTATTTAATTATGATTAAATGTTGCATCATTGATAATTTATAATTAAATTCTCACTCTTTATTTAAGTAATTAAGATAGCAATTAGGCAAAAGCTTAAGTTGCTATAAATTGACCGCAGAGTAATTGTTATTTTGTGACTTCAAATCTTTAATTTCTCTGCTTACCTCACCTGAAAACCCGGAATACCAAATGTTATATCAACTGTTATGGCGGGAGATATAGAGAATCCATCGATTAAACGTCAGCTGACGAATATTTTTTAATAATAGATAATTATATACTCTGGGATTGATAGGTTACCAAAAAGTATTATTCATACTGTAACTATTTTTTATTGATACTTTTTTTGCACAACCCCACGTAAAGTTTGATGACATGAGTAAATAAACAGCAACTATCTTGTGGACGTTACACCATTGTAATAAGGACTAAATTCGCCTGTCTATTCTATCGAAGAACATATCGACACAAGACGAACGAAAAAGATAACCTTATCACGCAAAGAAATGACCCGTTCCTGCCACGAATTTGTATTTATACTCTGTGATTTGATTAGTGTAGTCAAACACAACGTGTTTGCTCTTGTATTTGTGGTAAATACTCGTACATCTATGATACAAGCTTGATAAACATGTTGATGTTCTATAAAAAGTTCATGTATTAAATTGACACTGAACTGACAGCGACGACTTGGTATGTGTGACTGTGTGTATGTGTGCGTATTAGCGTCTCTGGGTGTGGGTGTGTGAGTAACAGTGAGCGTGTATGAGCGTTCATCTCAATATTTCCTATTAATGTGATAAAAAATGTGTCCTAAAGTATCCATTGATTAACCTGGCAAATAGCTATACCATATTGCTCGCCTTAACAATGTCGTGATGGAGGCTTGTGCTCTGCAGATAAATGTTTTAGGCTACCTTGTATTCCTTCCTAAAAGGCAAGCAACTCACTGGTGGTACTTTTGGTGTCACCCAATGATATTCTGTATATATAAAGGTAGATACGCCACCCGTGCCTCAAAAACCAAAACGAACCGCCAAAGAGAATACAGTTGTAGTCTATTTGTTTAGGTAAATGTACGCTCATTCGAAATAATATGTGGTGTACTATCGCTGCATTCGGAACACTTCTTTCAGTTGTTTTGTGAACATATCACGAATCTATACTTTTTACATCATTGGCGTCACCGTTGTCACTGAACACTTTCCATCAGGTGTCTCTCTTGTTCGTTTGCTCCCTGTCAAATAAAAATCCTGCTAATATATAGTTGTTTCTAGGCAGGCATGATCCATCCTAGGCCGCATCATCACTTACCATCAGGTGAGATGGCGTTCCAATGTCTGCCTATAAATAATTAAAAAAATATATATACCCAAGTCATTATTACTATGGCAACGCCGGGACGTATGAAGCTGATAATATAATGATGAAATGGTTTAAATTATAAAACGTATTTTTCGCTTTTGGCTGCAGCCTTAAAAAGGTACCATTTCCATGAATGAGTTCTTTTGATTCAGCAATTAACTATGGATACTAACCAGAGCTTCATTAATGCTAGTGTCGGAACAAGCTAATTAAGCGTCAGAATGCCTTGTCTAATGTAACCTTACAATAACATTGGTACGTTGTATGTGCCTTGTATGTTTGTGCAATGTAGCAAAACTGACCTCCATTAATATCATGGGCGCCGCGTACTTTTAAAGGATGTTTTGCATATTTATTTTTAAATAAAGTTAATACTTTAATGGCAAGTGACAACTGTCGCCTATAATATACTAGTGAACCCGGGAGTACGTTGAAGTTACCCTGTGACGTATAATACTCCGATTTCTCAATGCCTATCTCACCTTTAAGTCACAGCTGGGAGCTTACCGCCACCTCTTAAAACAGTATTATAATAATATTACTTCGCCTTTTATACGCAGTACTGTATAATAGATGGCGGTTAACCACCCATACTAAAATCATAACTGGTCAGATGTTAGAAATAGGTTAGACTCAGGTCAGAGTTTTTCTATTGAATAACAACACTATGACACAGTCGATATCATTCACTTTGCCAATAGCTCTTATTTCAAAGCCTTTTAATTTACAAATTGCACTTCTAAACGTTGTAATGTCACCACATTCATTGTCATGCATAGCTCTCACCGGGCGTGCACCGCCATTATTCATGCGATCGCACCTCAGTGACATACCTTTGACGAGCGCATTCAGCTGCGCCCGCGCAACTTGATGCACTTTGTTCTACGGCCGTATCCTGCTATGCTCCATTTGATTGGTCGCGATAAATATGCATACCTCAGGTTTTATCGGGTTGCTGTGCCAATTTTTATATGGAAGTGTTTAGTCGACGATGAATTTAATTTATTAGATTTACCTTGGCTAACGTCAAGAAATCAATCCATATTAAATTAAGGCTAATAAACAAGACGGTCTTATCTCGTCCCACTACTACAAGGCACATGCCTTCCTACACTTTATGGCTGTAAGTATAGATATTATTAGCTGCATCATATTATGTGATATTCAATGTTGTTTGAAGCTAATTAAAGCATGGTTTACGGGTTCGGTTAAATAAAGCTGTAATTCACTGCTACCGGTTTTAAAAAAGCTATTTAAAACTCACTTTATAATGTTTACAAGACATCAAATAAATAAATAATGCAAGTGCGAATCGAAACGTGTTTAAGTCATCGCCCTAAAAATAACATAAATTAGCCTTTTCTCCTCTGCCGAACTTCGTGAAATATAGCCGCAGATACTATATCTTGGACCCGAGCCAAAAGTGCTCGTCGACGTACACTCGAAAGGGACTTGACCTGGAATATCGAGATGCCACTTTCTACCCGATTCTGACCCCTAACCTCCTTAAAATAAGAACGTATTAACACAAAACCTAATTATTATTTCTCTTGTTTCAGACACAACCCGGAGCAAAATCAATCGAAACACCTCATCATTAGCATTTTAAGTTCGACCTGACAAAAGTTATCTGTGATCTCAACTTAGTTTTAGACTCGCCTAACGTAGATATAAGTGTACAAAATAGTGTAAACTCAAAACTGTCACGAGCCAATGTTGACGATCCGCCGCGAAGGACCATCGTTATAGTGCAAAATGGAAGCGTAGTGCTGTCATGGATGACAGATAGTTGTATTAGTCTGAGGATGGGATAATGGGAGTTGGGGTGAATTCATGAAAATGCCACATGCGCACTCGGGCTCGGCGGCGAGCTCGGGCGGCGACGACCTGGGCTCCACTGATGAGGTCAAAGTGTTCAAGGACGAGGGCGACGGGGAGGACGAGAAGAGAAGCTCCGAGAACCTTCTAGAAGAGAAGTCTAGTCTGATCGATTGGACCGAGAGTGAGGTGAGTTGGCAGCTTGCCATTTTTTCCGTTTGATGTTTGGAATTGTGATAATGTATTTAAGTGATAATATTTTCAATTTGTTATTAATGCTTTTTAGAACACTTCGTTCAGCTTTTTGATTTCTGACGTAAGAAAGCTAGAAAATTTTTACATTAAAAAAATATTTTAAACATTATTTAAGCATGTCAGAAGTATTGAATGAAAAAGGAATTAATAAGCAATTTCAATTCAAGACAATTAATAATATATTTAATGAATGATGCATTTTATTTGCAATTATAACTTTAAGTCTTTTTAATTTACACTCGTTCCAAGTTTCAATAGTTTTACAATACAGACTTATTTCAATTGTAGAAGGTTCAAAACATATTGCAATCTTTCTGCTCACTTGTCTAAATAAGGGTTTCAGATAAAAATCTCATTAACTAAACTAATTAAAATAACCGAGCGTTATTACAGCTCTGGTAATCTCGTAATTTCAACTGTTAACGACAAAAAAAAAACGGAAAAGATTTCGAGAAATTTAATAGTAATAAAAAAGTGATTCATACAATTTATCGTATGTTATGTGAATTTAAATTATGTTGGCGTCTTTTGTTTATTTATAATTGTTATTGGTGTAATGTATGAGAAATTAGAATTTGCTTTGTTTTTGTGCCAAGATTTCTAAATGTTTGAAATTTGATGATAAAATTATAGCTAGTTATTCATTTAAATAGTCAAAAAGTAATTTATTTTATAAAATATCAAATTTACAGCTTCCCAGCTATATGGCTGGCTTTTGGAGATTCCTTTGCTTTTGACAATTATAAAAAAATCTTAAGTGACCATAGACAACGATCAGGCCCACCAACCTACAAATGACTTCACGCGGCGCTTCGATTTATTCCCTGCACCCTACCATAGAGTAACAGCAGGTGTCAAACCCAGGTAGGTCTATTCTGTACGGCCTATTGAACATGTTCCCCGTATTTGTACTCGAATAAGCCTCAATAAGAGTACAATATATTGAATTGCAATATCCTCTTTTAACAAATTCACTTACTTAAAAAATACATACCACGATATTGTACTTTAAAATTACTGGCAACAAAGTCGTTGTTATTTTCTAAAATATTTGACATGATGTGGGTGCGTTCCGTTCCGTTTTATGTATTACACGATTTCACACTCCCAAATACAACGTGAAATATAAAGGAACGCCCGATTTTAAAATGCGCAAACATACGTGCATTTCGCCTGTGTTGATTTTTATTCTTTAATTCCCTCGCCACTTAATGAATGTCGTTTTTATCTCTCAAATATGTTTATTTTGATGTATATCTCTGTAATATTTACGGTCCGAAGCGTGCAAAGGAATTCTGATTTAGAATGACCTTTTATTTAAATAAACACCAGGTCCAAAATCAGCATCGTTGCGGTCAGTGAATTACAAACTTATTTTATTAAAAAAAATATAAGTTATATCTTCGATATAATCAGGACCTAACCTGCTTCTTTAACCAAATTCTTATTGTATATTCTTATAAAAACCAACCCAAATAATTAATACCAAAGCAACAAAACCATCTAGAGCAATCTGAAATTATTGTACCAATATGCAGTGTTTTTTATTTATGGCAATATAAAAACATCACGCTCGTTGCACGCGTCGTAACGAAACGATCTTTTTAACACGAATATTTGATAAGCCCCGTCCAGCCCAATAAAAAACACATAAAATGGTTAAAATATTTTTTTTACACTACCGAATATCTGTCCAGGCATTTTAATATTCATAAGGCATCGGTAAATGACCCCGTTATGTACAATCCGGTACAGATTAACATCGCACTCTCATAATGAGTCAACCACTCAATTAACTCCACCACAAATACACACAGATAACATCTGTGACCATAGACACGTCTTTATCATCGCAAATTGCCCGGAAAACAAACAAACAAGACCACAGGAACCGAAACGAAATACAACCCAAAACACCAATTGTCGATGCTATGGCGCCGAAAAAAAAAGAAAAAGTCGCCTGCATAGTCCCGCGCACAGGTATATTTCCGAAAATATTTTTTTTACTAAAGAAATATTGTATTTCAACCTACATAAATTACGCATTCATTGTATTATTTCCGAAAATTCTATTATTCGATAGGGATGTGCAACAATAGACGTCTACCTGCGTAAGGTATTTCTTATAAACAAACTCCCACATCTTTTGTCGACAAATTTACCTGTCGTGTTGAGTCGAATGCAAACAACACCTACATTCGCTCCACATATCTCTTTCGCACACTTAAAAATTACAATAGCACAATAAAGGACGGCATCAGAATTGTACGCCTCAAAGTCACGGGTATAAATATTGGATTATAGTTAGGTGCAATTCTCCCGTGTATGTCATAATAGCATCGATTATCGTACGTGATACCATTACAATACACATTGTAGATACAATTTTCTGAGTTTCGATTTCTTTTCGATTACAGTTTCCGTTCAGTCGTGAATTGGATTTGAGTCGTGTCGAAATTTTTACGCGCCCGCGGTTTTTAGTTTTGTACGGATATCGGTTGGTTAAATGTCGTTTGTTTAGGACCTTTTTGTTGCGTCCATCCATGTTGTTATTTTAAGATTTGCTGAAAAAGAGTTCTACCCTTTAATTTCTAATTTGCAGCCTTTCAATCCGTCTGACCATAAAGACTCTCAGTGAGCCATAGTCTGTAACGGGTACTGTTATTTGATTAATATTAAATTTTAAAGATTTTCTTTACTAATAAATAGGAGAACGTGCATGAGTTTAAAAGTAGGCTTGTTACACGTTGATGCGTACGAGGCTGAATATCAAGATTCCATTGAGTATGCTGGTCTAGAAAAAGTCAATGGCTAGCGATTTCCGTTGTGGTCAGAGCCAGTATGGCATGTACCATAGACTAGACTACGAGTTACTGCAGGTTGTTAAGTTTCCACAAAGAGTCTATAGTAACTATTATAAATTGTTTGCCAACTTTTTTTGCATGTAATTTGCACGGTGATGGCATATTATATGGCTCATTCGGAGATAACTTTCCTTTGAAACTAGTTTGAGTGCCGTGTCAAATAAGAAATACTGCCTGTAAACTTGATCTTTACGTGCTATTTAAGATTTATTATTTAACATTCCGAATATATTTTTTTAAATGCCTACTCTAATATTTTGTATTAACTATTGGAAGCAGTATTTTAGAAGAATTAATTAAAAACCTTTGTTGTGAAATTCACAATAGTTATTTAGGTATCTATAATAAATTAACTTCTCAAAAAGACACCTTCTAAATTAAAAAAAAAACTTAGTTTCGCGTGCATTGCCACTGCCAATAAAGAATTGTCAGTGCCCTTATGAAAAAAAAACAATAACATAATGGCGGACTGTCAATGTGACAGTTCCCTGCGCGTTCGAGCTGCAGCGGGAGGCGAGCAGCATCTGCTGGCATCTATATTTAGACAACAGCACGCTCTTGTCTCCGCTTCCGTTCTACACGATTTTAAACTTGTTTCGCGGTATTATTTGTGCGGACTATGTTAAAAACACAATTTACTTGACCAATGGGTTCGATGACCTTTTGCTAATCTGATCCGCTCATTATACCATAAAACATTTTCTCGTAAATTATATATGACGTTAATTATTTACAGTTACTCATTGGGGATTTTATTTTTAAATATCCCTGAGGATATTTGACCACATTTTGTTTCTTTTAGATGTGGCTTACAGTATAAGGAGGTGGGAATGGACTTTTCATTGTGGTTATACATAACAGTAAAAGCAGCAAAAGTAAAAAACCTTCTTTTCTATTGGAATTCGATCTAGTCGAATGAAATGAATTGAAAATATTTAATATGGTCATTACAGTAACAGTGTTTTTCCAGCTTAATGATTCAATAAGTTTTAGATTACTATCCATATCATACCAGAACAACCTTTTATTTTGATCTCTGACACTAAATGAAAAAGCTCGCGTGAAACTTCCACTAAAATATGACCTGAGCTTTAATGCGCTTCAGGCGAGTCTAAGTGTCATCAGTTTGTGGCCATAACGCCACTTTAGTTTGGTCTACCATATCTTTAAAATGTCTAACTATGATAGATCTTGCTTTTGTAGTCTTGTATTGATAATTCAATCGGCAAGTCCCATCAAGCGATGCGGTGCGAAATTAAAATTTATAACTCTGTAAACTCCGCGACGCCTAATGACTTCTTAACTCTAAATCCTTATTAATTCAACCTTGTGCGTATATTTAGATAATTAGTATTCATTTGTCGCAGTTCGTGCGGAGTTACATTGAAGCACTTGTGAATTCACGACATATTCTGTGAAGTTGAAGCTTTTGCAGCATTACTCATTACGTAAAATGTGCCAGTTTGTTTAGACATATTAAAAACGCGAGCCATTCTCTGGTTTGTTGATGAAATATAAGATGGAGATGTTCGCTTTAAAATTGATTTTCGCTCCCTAAAATGTTCAAATAATAATATTATGCCAACAAAACTGTGGGCAAGAAGTAACATTTTTAACAATTCACATAAGAAAAAGATTGAGGGACAACTCGATGGTGTGGCAACTAGTGCGTTTATCGTTCGTGCTTATCAAACCAACCATCGCTATGGTGGATCATTAGATAGGTGACCGAAAAATCACGAGTCTGTCCGTGTTTCCGACACAGGGACTCATAGCTTCTAGGGACAGAATACTTGATTATATGGTATTAATTTCAGATTCATACTTTCACGCGTTTCATTGAAAAAGGGTCTTGTCAGACAGACAACAGACTAATCTTATAAGCGTTTTTTCCTGTCTGAGGTACCTTAAAAACATCAAATAGTGTGTGTAATAATATTCTTAAAAGTATACTTTTAAGAATATTATTATAGACACTGAACTATGTTGATCTGAAATTAGAATTGACATTTGTCTCGTTGATAACATGGCGTTAAGTTATTAATTAAACTTTGATTATAATTGCTCATAACAAACACCTAATCAGTTAGTATACAAATCACGACATACATTAAACATATATCCGTATCTGAATGGTCATAGTTAATTTAAACAAACATATAAACATAATGATTATTTTGTTGATGACCAGGATCTGTATGAAAGGCAATCTTGATAATAAGTTTCGATAATTGTGATAATAAATATTTGCATGCCTTAAACAGGCGGAATATACTATGTACCAATATCCACTTATGTAACACCTTACTTAACATGTATTCTGTGCAAATAAATATATTCTATTCTATTTATCGTCTTTATCACGGTCTTGCAGATTTCATGCACAGCTGGATATTTGAAAGTCCACAATTCGATTGTATCATGAATATTTGTAGGGTTGCCCCTACGAAAAATACGAAAAATAATTACAGCTTCGAAATCAAGTATTATTGCAAACGTTTCTATAGATTGAACCTCGCGATCTGTTTTGATTTTGGTAGTTATCGGAAAACACTGAAACAGATACACAAAATCGATACTTTTCATATAAGGCTGAAACTGGTAGATAATTTTAGCCGAAAAGCCGCGATGGACTGGGACTAAAAAACTTAACACGTAGCAGTAAAAGGTTATAAATGATAACAGCGTTTTTTTGGTACCAAGTATTTTTCGTCCCATTGCGTTTTTTCTGCTACAATTTTTCTGTCAGTTTTAGCCTCATCATTTTCATAAACACATATATTTATACGGCACATGCATCAAACCCATCACCTTAGGCATAGTAACATACATACATCATTACACCAAACCGGTCGTCATCATCATATAATCATAGGTAAGTCCTAAACAAAGTTATGACAAGAGCATTATAATCTCATTTACAATTCAATATACTCATACAGTATTGGCAATATTAATTTCACGGGCCATATAGAGAGATGCGTGGGCGCAAGTTGCAGTCGTGATACGTTGTAAATTGAACCTTATGACAGTAGAAATACGTGTAAACTTCAGGTACTGACTTCCTAATCGTGATCTATAGACAACTGTTGTGGGTAGTTGCATTGGCTTGCATTTGTGTTGAGTGATGCTGGAAGTGTTCTGAGTCTGAGTTACTAGAATCTATCTAACTGCATGACGCAGGCCTTCTACAAGAAGAACTAGATTTTGTGTTACAAAGTTTACAGCACGGTCAGTACGCTCACTTGATGGTGAGTAATACGTCTGACCGTGAAAGAGCGGCATTTATAGAAACCATCAACTGATAGGCAGTTATTATTCTCCGTCAATGCCGCACTGCACCCGGCACCCGCGAAACAAAAGATGTTAGGTCTCTTATACCCGGTAATTTCACAAGCTACAGTGCCCTCATCCGAAACACAAGTGCAAAACACTTCTATTTCACGAGACGATATCTGGCACTGCGGTGGTACCTACCTAGACGACTCAGTATCGATTCTACCACCTAGTAGCTTGAGAGTTGGTAAAAGTGTGGAATATACTGTTTTGATAACTTTATTCATATATTTTTTTTAATTATGAATTAAGTAATTGATTTTCACTTGGAAGAGTCAAAAGAGAATAATTAAAATCGATTACAAGGCAACTTCTTGCATTTCTTAAAACGTATATTTTTTATCAAGCTAACATCCCACCTGTTAATTACAACCATCAATTTTAATACCTAATTAATGCCATATTACCATGTGTTGGAATCTAACTCGTGACAAGCATATCTTAATTCCTTTGCGTAACATCGCGTTGACAGAAAAAAATAAATGTCACTTCCAGTGAATACAACCATCACCTTCGCGAGCGCATTATTTATGCAGTTTAGTTGCATTTGTGTGCAGCCATTTGTCGCTTACGTGTGTTTCCGTTACTAACATTGAATATGGAAATGTCCAAGGCACCATTCTGACCGAGAAAAACTGATTAGCATGTAATCGTATTGTGGGTTAAATTTTAATTGGTGATTCTCTTTTTGATGGTGATAGATATTTATTTGTATAATGATGATTAATTTGTTCAAGGCCGTTTCACATATTCTTGACCCTTTCTACAGCCATAATGTTTTTATGTGTCAGTTCAAGGTGGTTTTAGAGTTATGCTCTGCGTCACAACTACACACTACGTAACTACTTGTCATAATTAGTAGTAATTATTGGTGTCGGTAACCAAACGCTATACCAAATTTTATAAACATCTCTTCAGCCTGTACAGCCTTTACATGAAGCAGAAAATTATCACATACTTCCTCTTTATAATATTTATGTGATTTAGCTGCAACTGTTGTAAGCTTCTCAGTCCACAAACATTAAACGCCATAAAACTTGCCCACGAAAAACAGTCGAATAGAAATCTCTACGCTTTGTTATCAGCAAATCAATAATGTTTGGAGATAGCTTATCAGTACCATGAACACGTGGCATAGAATACTAAAATACGGTAGCTAGGTTTGGACAGCTGGGTTTGTTTATGGGGGGTCCAGTGGGCATTTTTATCATTATGAATTGACTATGCAGGACCTTTATATCAGCTTGATGCCTGATATGGTTTACTATGATAGAACTCAAATGCTGACAAAAGTTATAACGTTCAGTTACTATCTTTAGCTATGTGGCTTAAGTGAGATCAAGTATGTTTATTATTTTTGATGTTTACTTACTTATGCAAAAAATGTATTTCAATAGAGTAGTTTAAGCATAAAAGCACCGAAATCGAGAAGGCAAGTGTAACATGATTTTCTATAAAATTTTTGAATTATAAGCGTTGTAACTTTACTTACTTAACTATTTTTTTTGTAAAATTGTATTGTAATACTGTATATTAAATTTATTTTAAAATTTTTGTATTGTCTCTTGTATAAACCTGGGAGAAGCGAGTATTGTAGAGAAGCATTTTTTCAACAAATACACCATATAATTCGTTAAAAATATACTGAGTTTGACCATGAATCAGCCATTGGACATTAACGTTGATGAGAACAGGTCATGGCGACATTCGCAGAAATTAAAAGATTCCGGGTATTCATTAAACTCATAATTAATACAAAAATAATATTCATACAGTTGTATGTTATTAACGATGTTTTTTGAGTGAAATTCAGAATAATGGACAATTAAGACATCAATAAGTCATTTTTAAAAGATACATTCAGGAGTTGGTCCCAATTAACCCTTTGACCGATGGTTGTTTTAAAGATACAAAGTTTTTATTTCAGTTCACTTGTACATGCGCCTAGCTCGATTAATAGACATACTTTAAATACTACAGTTCTTGTGGGAGCTTATTGAAAATAAAACTCAAATAATCCAAGTCATCATCAGCTCATTGTACGTCCCCACCGAGGGCCTTAGTCATCCACGCGCGCCCAGTGCAGATTGGCTGATTATACGCACTAACCTTGAATTTCTTCGTAGGTGTGCGCAGGTTTCCTCGCGATGTTTTCAGATAAACGTACATATAATATGGCGGGATTTGAACCTGCACCCTCCAGATCGGTAGGAATCAGTCCATATTAATGAGCCACCGACTCTGTAATCTAAGTATGTACAGTCAAATAGATAACAATAAATCAGTCAGGCTTGTACTGTATCAATTTAAGCGTTAATTCCTTGCTCCCTGGCTGTACCTAGAAAACTCAGAGCTATTTTTAACCGATTCCATCCCGCTGTAAAGCTTTATTGTTCTCTAAAAAGAGGTTTATATTGTCTAATGAAAGTTGTTTAAAATAGAATCTATGGTGGAGATCATTAAATCCGAATTACACATTACACTGTCGTATATTTTAGTCAATGTTGGTACCGTCAAAATAACTTGGCTATAAAAACGCTTCGACTAAACGAAAAAAATATGTTCAGCTTTTTTTGGGGGCGTTCTTTTTACATCTGAAAACCTTTTTTGACATAAGAGCTTATTTAAACAAAAAACTTCTAGATGCACAATCTTAATGTAAAAGTGTCCGCTACAAAATTCTGCCCAACGCGTCAGGCGGGTAGAATTTTCATTCATTATCACGTCTCGCTACATGTCACAATGACATAGTAGTATGCTCGTGCTTTTGATTTTGTACCCTTTAATGACGTGTTAAGGTAAAAAAAAATTTTATGTCATAAATATTTTTTAATGTTACAAACAAAGTGTACAGGACGGTCAGGATGCTCACCTGATGGTAAGTGATACGTCTGACCATGACTGATCGAGACCAACAACTGATAAACAGCTATTGTTATCTATCAATTCCGGACTACGCCCGTCACCTGAGACAACAGATGTAAGGTATTTTATACACGGTAATTTTACTAGCTACAGTGCTCTCATCAAAAGTGCATAGCACTCCTATTTCACGGGATATCTGGCACTGCGGTGGTACCTACCTAGACTCAGTACCGAGTCTACCACCTAGTAATATATACAATAAGTCAACGTATGTGTCAAGCGGCTCGGACATTTATAGTTGAAATTTCTTCGTGATTGTGTGTCTAGTTAGTGTGTTTATCCAAGAATGTTGTATGTTTACTATTTGAATTGTATTTTAAGAAAGTGCAAACGAGTATCAAACTAGGTGGAATGATGACTTAGTGAAGGTAAAGGGTAACCGATGGATGTTAACAGCTGAGGATCTGTCCGTGTCGAAGTCTTAGGCGAGGCCGTTCAACAGTGTGGCTGCAGGGATGATGATGATGCTTTTTAATGTATTTCGTTCTACATATGATTAAAAATAATGTTACTTTACAAACAAGCTAGGTATTGTAACATCAAACTGTTTTGAGATGGGAAATATCAACCGTTTACTATGATTGAAGCAGTAAAGTACACAAAGATTATGAGCAGGGTATTCAAAGTGAATGATCAAGCAAACACAATTATATGAATTCCTTTTCTCCAATAATTGGAACTGTTGTTAACTTTAAATCGCATATGTCTAAGGAGATAGAAATCTCTTATTCTGATGGCGATTTTGAGGTTTGTCTGAGAACACAGGGTATGAACTGCTTATTTGCATATAATATGGAGTGCACGGTACTGAATTGAAGCATAATAATAAAGTAACTGAACCAGAAGTTTTTTGAAATCAAAACTAGTAAGCTAGAGTTACTTCTTTTTTTTCTTACACGCATAATTTGTCATTAACAGACACCAAAAATCTGCCTCATAAAATAGACAAACCTCAACCTATTTGCTAGACTTAAAAAACCTAACGCACACAATAAAACGCGTGGAAAAACAGATCGTTTCCGCTGCCGTCTCGATTAAGCCGTTAAATCGATTAGCGTCTAATCGATTTTCTTGAAAAACATTCGGTATAATTAAACTTTAAAGTTATTTAAATGATTCGTTAAAATTAGTGATTTTCTATCCTACGTCTTATACCCTAAAATCGGTAAGGGACGAATATTACTGGCATATTTTGGCTAGGTGAGATCAGTAACAAGGAATGTGCATGTGCAATAATGTAAATTGTGACGACCCATGTGGTGTAATGGTTGAGAATTTGGCTACTACAATATGTGTTTCGGGTTCAAACGTCAAACAGTACAAACAGTATATGCCGAACCTCCGCTTTCCTGATCCAGCCTCAAACAGCGACCTTTCGCAAACAGTCGGTCCATCGGACTACGAATGCCAAGATGTGGTCTCTACTCTAGAACTAGTATTTTTTATGCCATAAGTGAATGGGACGGTCAGTTCGCTCACCTGGTAAGTTATACGCCTGACCATGACAGAAGCAATGTTAAAAGAAATTAATAACAATAGGTAGTCATTATTTTTCCGTCAACACTGCTCTGCGCCCGTCACTCGTGACAACAGCTGTATAGCCGCTTACACCCAGTTATTTTAAAGTCTGCTCCAATGGCCATCGCTTTTTATTTAAGTAACATAAATTGTTAACACCTTTTGATAAGCAAGAGCGTAGTCTCCTGACGCAGGCATTTTCTGCTTAAAAGGTGACTACGACAACTATTCTGTAAATGTAAAAAATGTTTGAAAATAAATATATTTATTATTATTATTTACGTTAGATAACGTTTATTTCTTTAAACTTCTTATTATCAAAATGCACGGCGCCCGCGTCATTCGGCCATAACTCCTGCAGGGCGCATCGGCATAGCAATTAAACATCCCGAAATAACTATGCACGAGTAATTGACTAGGCCCACGATTTATGTTTGGTCCATAATGTGGATTTTAGAGAACACCCCACCTTACAAGCCGTAAATAGGCCAGTTTGTTTAAAATTTGTATTTTTTTTTTATATACTCAGAAATGTAGCACTGGAAGCTATTGTTGGTGTCTGAGAGTGCGAATTTGTTTTGGCTTTTTTTAAACAAGATGCATTTTTAATACACGAAAAAACAACACTTTAAACAACTTTGAATTTACATAAATTGTATGAATGTATTTCGGTATTGAAAGATAAAATCAGGGTTCAACCATACAATTCAGTAACCAAAAGGTAACAGTACCTATGAACATAGAAAAAATATATTTATAAATTTTATTTGTATCAGCTTTATTTGGTAAATATAATGTAGGTACCTTTAATAGGTAAGGGCCAGTTATAGCACTAGTAAAATCTGTATCGAATATGTACTCGATAATATTCCAAAAATGCTCACAACTTTAATATAAATTAGTGTATTTTAAGCGCAATTAAGCATAGGAAATGCAATAGTTACAAGCATTTAACGAGCGTTCGCCCCAAAAGGCACAAAAATGTTCCCGGTTGTGTCGTAACCCAAGCTTTTTATCTAAATACCACTAAATACTCACATTTATCTGTCTAAGCGTTGCATGGTAAATTCTTTAAATATTAGCTTCCGTGAGTAATCCATACAGCTTTACGTGTTAGGTGTCGACCGAAACAATCTTAAATACCAACCTTATCATTGTTTTTAAATTTACAACTTGAATAAAATTAAGTTGAACTTTTGAATAGACTGAAAATGACGTCACTTATTGTTGTCTAAATTTGGACAATGAACTCAAGTTCTATATTCAAATTTTTGACATTAGGTTAAGTGCATTATGAATTTAGAAAGCCAAAAGATTTATTTTTACGTATTCCCAATTCAAACTGGTCGGTTACAGGATTCGAAACTTCGTATACTTTAAAAATTCGAATAAGGAATCACAAATCATTTCCCCTCGCGAGCAAACAACCCAACCCGTTGACTCATGTTCTCGAACAAATGTTATCTGTCTTCTTTTGTTTGTTTCTCGAATATCATACGGCGAGGGCAGCAAAGCGTCCAGTCAGCAAGAGCTCCCCCGCCTCCCGCTGCCCACTATGCTCGGTGGGGCTGCAGACGAACATTTCAATCTCCCGGAGGTCATATTGAGCTGGTCACTTATTTCTGTGGTACTCGTTACTTCTCGCCTCGGTCTTGAAGCGAATTTTTCATTACTTTCATGCGCCCTTTGTGGAATGTGATTACGGCGTCACGGTATAAAGTCACGGGTAACAGTTGATTTTTATAGAATTTCATTTGCTCTAGTTTTTGATGTGATATTTCTTCTGTTAGCAAGATATGTTTTTTCTTTATAATAAACGAAACTGTATTACATACGATGCAAGTTGAATTTACAAAATATCGATTATATTTCTTCATAAAAGATAAAATCCTATAAGTCTAAATTATCTTACGAGCGTCGGTGGTTCATTGGTGTGGTTGCCTTCCGATCTTGAGGGTGTAGGTTCAAAACCTGCCACGTACCATTGTATTTTTGAAATTAAATGTACGTTTATCCGACGCACTTACGGTGAAGGAAAATCGTGAGAAAACCTGCGCACGCCTACAAAGAAATATAAAGGTTGTGCCTGAAGTGGGTCAATCCGCTTTGGGCCTGCGTGGACGACTTAGGCCTCTACACCCTTAACGGTTAAGTTTGTTCTCCTCAGTGGGGACGTGTATGAGCTGATGATGATGAAATTATCTTTAGGCTAAGGTAATACTTCGGGTTTCGGGTACATAGTTGTACTTTAAACATAAGAACCCTACTAAAAAACCGTCAAGTAAAAAATAATTTCCTCTGTAACTTTATGTGTTAGTAAAAGAGAGTTTTAGTCTAATTTTGTTACAACACAATTCATACAGATAACATAGACAGTACGGCGGTATCAAAGGTGCATTCTTTCATACAAATACTCTTTATAAAAATATATTTAATTATCTTATTAAGAACAAAGATAGCGTTGTTTGTATAGGTTGAGCTATAGATAAGGTAAAGTTTATTCATCTTACGTGATTCAAAGGACGTTATGTCATAACGTTTTCGTTTATAGTTAATTCTCGTAACTGTTGTGTTTTGTATATAAATAGGGAGAAAAATCGCGATTAATGACAATACTTTGACTTGCGCGATCGTCAACCGAATTCGCTTGCCGCTCCGCCACAATGATATTCTGTATATATAAAAGTAGATACGCCATCCGTGCCTCAAAAACGAACCGTCCAAAGAGAATACAGTTTGTATATTGTTTGTACGCTCATTCAAAATATGTGTATGTGTGCTGTCGCTGCATTCGGAAAACTTTTTAGATTGTTTTGTGAGCATATCACGAATCTATACTTTTTACATCATTGCCACGCCATTGAGCGATACCATATTCTTTAAGTCGAAATGAAAAGGATTAAGTGATTTACATTATATATGATTTCTTTAGATAAAAAAAAACTAACTAGAATCACTCTCATTTAAAAAGTGTTCGCGACAAAATTTTGCCCATCGCGTCAGCTGGGCAAAATTTTCATTCATAATAATTTCGCCTGCCACATGTCAAAGTGGCATAGTAGACAATGATGTAAAAAGTATAGATTCGTGATATGTTCACAAAACAATCGAAAAAAGTGTTCCGAATGCAGCGACAGCACACATACACATGTTTCGAATCAGCGTACATTTACCTAAACAAAAGAGTACAAACTGTACTGTCTTCGGCGGTTCGTTTTTGAGGCACGGATGGCGTATCCACCATTATATATACAGAATATCATTGATGGTTTGTCTCGTGCTTTTGATTTTGTACCATTTAATGACAAGACTGTATAATTTGTTAATGTAGTCATATTATCCCCAGTGAGTTGTATGAATCATATGCGATATTGAACACAGGCCGCGGGATAATTGGCAAAATGGTGCTTTCCTGCTCGTGAATGAAACTCTTTGAAAAACTCGCATAGGATTTAAAGCTTCAAAATATATTTTTTTACAAAATCATAGCCTAGTTGTGCTCTGCTAACTTTGGTTTGGATATACAATTACTTGAACGTCTGGTAATAATGACTGATTGATGATTCTCTGTTTCGGATAAAATTAAGGACTTCACAACTTAGTATTATCAGTTTACTTGCCTCATCTTCTTGTTGTATTATATGTAAATAAAATTAGAGTGTTTGTTTGTAATATTGAAATAATATTTTTTCTGTTCATGCGTATACATATGCCAAAATAACATATTA
>PQWD01007518.1:0-58387 GCA_019425675.1 Leucinodes orbonalis
GTACCACCGCAGTGCCAGATATCGTTCCGTGAAATAGAAGTGTTATGCACTTTTGTGTTTCGGGGTGACGGCACTGTAGCTAGGCAAGTTACCGGGTATAAGAGACCTTAACATCTGTTGTCTTGGGTGACGGGCGTAGTGCGGCATTGATGGAGGATAATAACTGCTTATCACTTGTTAGTTTCGTTCAATGCCGCTCTGTCAGGTCACTTAACATCAGGTGAACGTCGTGACCGTCCTGTACACTTATAACATTATAAAAATACAAATATATGTGTGCATGTGTGTTTGCATTAATTTTGGATTTTCCTATCGATAGTGTATATGTTTACAAGAGAAACAATAAAATTACATGACATAATGGAAAATATTAATTTAGTTATGTGAAAATGGTTAATGAAATTACTGAGTATAAGACACTATAATCTTTCGTCTCGGGTCATGGGGTGAGCAGTGTTGACGGAAAATATCTTCACCATCTACTATTATTGGTTTCATTCGACACTGCATCTGTCATTGGCGTCTCACTCACCAACAGATATATCAACTGGTTGTCCTGTTCATTTAATAACATAAAAGAGTGTTCAAGTATTGAACTAGATTTGTTAAATACTGCATTTTATACTTTAATAAATAAGACAAAATAAAATCGAAATCTTATTACCTCGCCATGTGATAAGACCACAGATTTCCCAATACAGGAGATGGGGCAAGCCACGTTTTTAAGTGCGACAAATGTAAGCTCAACGAGCATACACTGGCTGCCAGTTTACGCTCTGTGAGACGAGTCAAGACGCACGAATATTAGAAGAAATCACCGTTTTTTCCTAAAATGCCATCCTGTGCAATTGTAACATGCCATCATCGCAATGAATCAGTAAATTTACCAAGAAATATAATAACTTTTCACAGATAAGAATCGAAAAGAAATTGCGGCACTGGGACTGCCTATAAACTTGGCGGCTTGTCCAGTCTAATTGTGTATTCGGATGTCTGTGGCTAAGACTGATAAGTAAGAATACCGAAAAAATTGTACAAGGTACATAAATTCTAAGATAAATTTACGTTGAATTCTATCCGTAAACGCTATCAGTTATTACTGATCACAGTTAAAGTGATTAATTGAACATAACATCAATGATAAATGGATACACATACACATACGTAGCATACGCATAATTCATTTGCCTATTATTCTATCATATTTCCCGTTTTCCCGAAATAGTATTTACAATTTACGGCCCCGATATCTGGTAATGTTGACGGCGACACATTGATCTCCGTTACGCAAAAAATCAGCAGACACAATCACATTTGAACGAAAATAAAAACATAAATCATGATTGCACCGGAATCGTCAGCGCTCCGCCAAAATCTATTTCGAATGACAATTCTATGTATATATTATGTATTAAAAATTGTATATAAGGATGTTTATCCGTTGATTTAGTACCAATAATATAGGCTTCACGCTTAACTTTATTTAATTCGTCATAATTAACTGTGCCCCGTTGTGTTATATTTTCTCCTTAGATAAAATGTAAGGATTTCTTGATAAAACAAGACTTGTTAGGTTTTTATAGTGTGTCCAATGTGTGGGTTGTATTGTTTTAGTAAATAAATACTTAATTAGATAAACAATAAATTTACTATATGCACAATCTCCTTCAAAAAGTGTCCGCGGCAAAAGTCACGCGTCAGTTGGGCAAAATTTTCATTCATAATCGCTCGCTACATGTCATAGAGACATTGTAGTATGCTCGTGCTTTTGATTTTGTGTCCTTATAATGATGCCTTAAGGTCAAAATTTTAATGAATAATTTATGGCATAAATATAAAATGTGTCAACGTATGTGTCAAGTGGTTCGGACATTTCTGGGTTGATATTTCTTTGTGTTAGTTTATTGCATGTCTAAGATGTTCTCGGAGTTAAACATAGATGAAGTTCAATCCAGGTCTAATGAAATGACATCGAAAAGTCTTTACTCGGTTTACGTCCCTAACACCAGTGACCGACAAATAATAAGTTTTCTATTCATCATCATCAGCTCATTAAACATCCCCACCGAGGGGCACGAGCCTACCCGTAATAGGGTGATTAGGCCTTAGCCGTCCACGCTGGCCCAGTGCGGGTTGGACGACTTGACGCACAACCTTTAAATCTCTTCGCAGGCGTGCGCAGGTTTCCTCACGGTGTTTTCCTTCACCGTAAGAGCGTCGGATAACGTACATATATTTTTAAAATTCGAAAACACATGGGTACGTGGCGGGATTTGAACCTCAGTCCTCCCGGCAGGAGGGCGACAGTTCACACCATTGAGCCACCGACGCTCTGGTTTAATTGCAGACAAAGGGTTAAAAAAGAAAAGAACTAAAGAAACTAGAACACTTGACTGTCCAATGAAGCTACCACTGGTTCGGACTGTAGTTTTTATTGCAGCAAAATGTCAGAGTAACTCCATACTAAGGTTTATGAAAATCACTTAAGATGTAGGTATGAAAAAGTATCAAATACACACACTAATGAACTTTATCCATTATGTTGGTGTAGAGCTTCTGTTTTTATCACCTTGTCGTGGGAATGTAGACCTAATTACTACTGGTTAAGACGCACTGGCAGCTGTCAATCACTTGCTATTAGACGCGTTCGTTACTCGTACTCGTAACGTAACTGCAATACCGTCTTTTGTTTCTTAATATATTTAAATTTAGAATGCCTATGGAATTCTTTAATTTAAGTGTTTTTTTAAAGGATGAATATTTTCGGCTAGTCTCTACTTGAAACAGTTTCGGTATGTGCATAGTATACAATATTTGCGATGGTTTTTTCTTGTAGCATTTTTTTTTATATAAAAGAAGTTAGATACAAAGCGGAAAGATCTCTTGATTTTATATTATTACACTTTATAGTACACCTGTGATCCAATTATAAGATCACAGTTTATTTGCTATAATAATATGAGTAATTTGTAACGAAATAAAATAATGAAACCCCTAAACAATCCTGCTGACCCATTTTTTGCGTGGCAGACCTATCGATCGACGATCTAGTTCGCGTCAATGCCAAAGTGATTGACAGACAGACAGCCGGACTGATTGGATATAATTACGATGCATATTTTATAAAACACACAATTGTCTCATTCATGCGGTGTTGAGATTCCTATCTGAATCGATTAAGGGTCAGAATCGATCGATTGGTGGCCACGCGGTTTATGTCAAAGTGATCTTTAATTATAGTCTGTGGATAAAAATAGAGTGGAATGGAATAAAGCATGCTTGTTTGCGGAAGATTGTCTGTATCCGAATATTATGAAATAACTAACTTTAAAGGTGCCCTTCACCCGAGACGACGGATGTTAGGTCTCTTATACCCGGTAATTTCACAAGCTACAGTGCCCTCATCCCGAAACACAAAAGTGCATAGCACTCCTGTTTCACAGGACGACATCTGGCACTGCGGTGGGACCTACCTAGACGACTCAGTATCGGGTCCTCCTAGTTTGGTTTGGACATTGCAGATAGCTACAATCTGAGGATAGTAGTCATTAACACCCACCAATCCGCTTTGGGTTACCGCCCAATCTCTCTTTGGATACTATTATTTACTATTTGGGAAGGTCTGCAAACTCTTCAACTTGAATAATTTTGATTTTAAAACTCTGCATCAGTTCAGTCGGCTATATAAAATGAAACCTCGCGGAAATATCCCGTGTCGATCGTTACAATGGTGGCCGCGCTAATAAACGCGGATTTGACGCGCGCCATCTCTGTAAATTAACTATTTTCGATGGACGCTCGAAATTCAATAGCAACGGCCCTACTAGCGGTTTCAGATTTCAAAACTAGCCTATAATGTCTCACTGGATGACACAGCATGGCTATGGGGAGATTAGGTTGTAACCTACCACGCCAGATACGGATGGGTGTTAACACCAATCAAAGATAGTAACCGGAAATGTCGTATTGGCGGATAAAATGTTAGTCCCGGATGTAACGAATCATCATTGGTTACCAACTTAGCTTACGTTAGCTTGGAAACGAAGAGATTTCATAGGATCCTCTAACCAAAGGCAAATAATCGAGGCATGATTGTAATTAAATACTCGTGAAAAGATCTCTAGATGAACAGTTGTGAGTGCAACTCTATCTCTCCACTCTCTATGACTCAAAAAATGCCACCTTTAAGGTCTCAGTTAGGTGCTATTTCCAAAAAGAAAATATTTATTTAATCATTTATGCACACATTATTAATTATTTATTGTATATAAAAAACAAGTACACGGAAAATATTGTACAAAGGCACAGCTTATTTCATACTGAAATTTCTTCCAACAGGCCTATCCCACCACCTTCCCATGGCCTGACTCAACCTTCTGGTTATACAGGCCTAAGCACGGGAGGTGCGCGCAGAACTATGCTTACGCTATCACCGCGCGCACTTCTTGACTCCCTACATATTTTTTAACTCTTTGTCCTAGTGTCCCAGTCACTTCTCCCCTTCGGGGCGTGACAAACACACGTACGCCTTCGGTCTCCGCCGTGCGGTCGTCCGTGTGCCCACCCAATCGGTGTAGCCGCTACCTCTGTTTTTCAGCCAAGGTCTTCGTTTTTTCCAAATATACTCCATACTTAACCTCTTCTAGGTATCACATCCTGTCTACTTCTTCACCTCCTCTGACGTTCCTACGTACTAGGCGCGCGCGAAATCCCGTAGCCGCCTGAAGTTCGCCTCCGTCCCCATGAGATCGCAGTAGTGAACCGGACCCACCTGAAGGACATCTACATTATCTAAAAGTGCCCTACGCGCGTCCCCGTAGAGCTCGCACTCCCATAGGACATGGTGTACGTCCTCTACTTCACTCCCACAGTAGCAGGACCCCGTGTCCGCAAGGTTCATACGGTGGACTCTAACCCTAAAAGCGCCGTGACCCGACAAAATCTGCGATGTTTCATAGTTCGGCTCTACCCAAGTCGCCTAGAGTCGAGCCGCCATTGAGTTTGACACTGCTGCTCTCGGCCTTGGAACCACCCGCGGACTCGCGCGCCCTACCTAGTCTGCCTGCCCGAATTACCTCGAAGTCTGCGGGCAGCTCACCCGCCAATACTGGCAGCTCACCCGCCAATACTGGCAGGGCGTCAGTGCTCGTCGACCGGTACGCCTTGGTCAGAAGGATCAAGGCGGGTCTCTGGGTGCGCAAAAGCGCACTCCGGACAACGTATTGGCAGCGCACTACTGAGCGTTTTTACAGAAACATTCTGCTCCGCACCACAAAATTGTGGAATGAGTTGCCGCATGCGGGTTTCCGGACAGATACGACCTGCAGACCTGTTATTTTCTGCCACGTACGACAAAACTGTGAAATGGACTTCCTCTGGATACATTTCCGGAGCGATACGAACTGGCGTCCTTCAAAAAGAGCGTACACACTTTTCAAGAGCCGGCAACGCATTCCTGGGATCTAAGGTATTGCAAATGTCCATGTCGGTGTCGCTTACCATCAGGTTAACCGTATGCTCGTTTGCCTCCGATTTAATAAAAAAACCTTCAAGAAAAGAGCGTACTCTTATTTAAAGGGCCGGCAACGCATCTTGTTGCTCCTTTGGTGTTGCAAATGTCCATGGGTGGCAGTATTCACTTTCCATCAGGTGATCTGTCTGCTTGTTTGCCCACTATACTAAAAAATATAGACTGTAACTTTAGACGAAACAAATCCAATGGTAATGCCGTAAACACTAGCTCGCTGGTGTTATTCCGCTAAATAATATCGGATGTCAATCACCCGCCAAAACATTCAATATGGCTGAACGCGCCGCTTTTTCACTCATATCTAGGAAATCCTTTACATGTACAGGGGAAAAATCAAACCGACGTTAAAATAGTTAAAACTATCACAGTGATATAAAAAGATAACATATTGTTAGAATAACCGGATTAGATAGTTGAAGTGGCAGTGGCCTGGTCAAGTATGTCGCAGAACCGATGGCAGTTGGAGCAGACGAGTTCTGGAGTGGAGACCGCGTTTCGGTAACGTAGCGCAGGACGCTCTCCACCCCGATGGACCGATGACTTGCGAAGGTCTCTAATGGAGGCTGGATGAGAATAGAGAACGACCGGGATACCTGGCGCATAATGAAGGAGACCTCATCATTATCCTATTAAACGTCCCTACCGAGGGGCACAAGTCTATCTGTAAAGGGTGGACAAGCCTTAGTCGTCCAAGCGGGCCCAATGCGACTTGGCTGACTTCACGCAAAACCTTTGAATTTCTTCGTAGGCGTGCACAGGTTTCCTTACGATGTTTTCATTCACCGTTAAGAGTGTCGGATAAATGTACACACATAAAATTACGCAAAATTCATGGATACGTGGCGGGATTTTAACTTACGCCCTACAGATCGGAAACCAACAGTCCACACACAATATACAATTAGACTGGACAAGCCGCCAAGTTTATAGGCAGTCCCAGTGTCGCAATTTCTTTTCGGTTCTTACCTGTGAAAAGTTATTCTATTACTTGGTAAATTTACTGATTCCTTGCGATGATTGCATGTTACATTGCACAGGATGACATTTTGGAAAAAAACGGTATATTTTTTCTAATAAGTAATCGTGCGTCTTGACTCGTCTCACAGAGCGTAAACTGGCTGCCAGTGTATGCTCGTTGAGCTTACATTTGTCGCACTTTAAACGCGGCTCGCCCCATCTCTTGTATTGGGAAATCTGTGGTCCACACCAATAAGCCACCGACGCTCTTTGACCCACAATCACTGAAACGGAAAGACACTATTTTATTTGATAATTGAAATGCAAATGAGTGACCGATTACATGAAATCCATGATTCCTACAACAGGTAATAAAATATAACTAATGGGGACAATCCCAACGTCTGATAAATAATTGATTCATAATATTAAACATCATGACTCAATGTCAAATATTTAATTACAGCTATATAATAAACGACAAGTTAGAGTAAGGTTTGGATTAATATATAAACATAGTTTGACATAAAAATAATTAACGAAAATAACTATAAAAACATGGCCAAGCGAGAGTCGGACTCGCCCATGGAGGGTTCCGCAATAGCAAGTAACATAAAATAAAATATTTTTATTTACTTAGGCACCTACTACAGTTTTAATATGAAAAAATAGTGGTTTACTGTTTATGACGTATAAAAAAACTACACACCGGAAATCGTTCAAACTAAATTTCGTTGTTAGATTTCATGGTCATGTACTTTTTTCGATTTTATCAACCCCATAGTTTAGAAATTAGAGGGGGGACGGACACTTTTTTCAACCTTGGAAGGTTTGGAGAAAAAAGGGGTTGTGATATTCGGACGGACGGACAGACAGACTTGACGAATCTATAAGGCTTCCGTTTTTTTCCACTTGGCTACGGAACCCTAAAAACGATTAGTATGCGCAAGTGTGTGTCATTTGATTTAACCTGTGTGTCTATTGGTTTCTGTTGGTTTGACAAGTTTCAAGTTTTTGTTAATGCAACCTCGTACATTTGATATGTAAGAAACGTAAAGGGTGTCTGCTTTACTTGGTGCACAATTAGTAGATATATCGACTTGAAAATATATAAATACTCACTGACATTCACACAGCGCCAACTAGCCCTAAGTTAAGCGTGAAGCCTGTATTATGGGTATTAAACAACGGATAAACACACTTATATATTTTTTTTGTAAATACATACATACATATTATATAAAGTAAACACACAAATATTTATGGTAGTCTCTATGTAGAGTATTATTAAAATCATTCAATGATTACACTTCAAATTCTCTTCAAGTCTATGTAAAGTGCCATGCAAGCGAGTATTTTTATAACTATGCAAACTGTGTTTCGTGCGAATTGAAAAATATATTTTTACTCAATATACTCGTAATAGTCTGTTTCTCGAAGAATAATTTAAAGCCGCCAAAATGTTAACTAGTTCATCAGTCCGTCATGGCCGATAATCAAATCATTGATAACCATCATTTAAACGTAAAATTGCACGCAAACTGTAATCAATTGTTTTATGGCCAATTTATGGCGGAATTCTACACTTAGCTTGTAAGAAACCTCGTGAGGTTCCTCATTGATTGTGTAAGATTTAGGCCCGTATTATAGAACCAGACTCAAATGTTGATATTTCCTTTCATAAAGTTTGTTAATGCCACCATTTATCGTATATCTGGGGGCACGATAGGGCCCAAGCCAAGCCGTACATACTTACTGATATAAATGAAAATGAAAAGTGTTTATCCAGTTTAGATAATTACAGAACACTTATGAATGTCAAATGAAGCTGCCACTGGTTCGGACGGTAGTTTTCCACTGATAAGGGTAAGTTGAAGTAAGAGTCGGTAGAGTTAGGCCGTGTAGATTCAGAAGCTTGGCTCTGCATGAGATCTCTTTTTCACAGGGCAAAAGACGTCTCCTAGGCGGACCTTGGTCTCATAAGTTCCGGTCTGTAAGGATGACTAAGTAAATCACGTCTATTGTTACTGCCTTAACCACGAGGCAGAAGAAATGTTTACTTAACAGTGCCAGAATTATTCTGTGAAATATAAATTTTATGCCTTGTTTTGTTATGAGAACAAGGCTTTAAAGTTTTTTTTTTGTTACCAAGTTACGAAGTGGACAGGACGATCAGGACGCTCGCCTGATGGTAACTGATACGTCTGACCATGACAGCGCGGCATTTAAACCAACCAATGTTTTTTGTTTAAACCAACAACTGATAAACAGTTATTATTCTCCATCAATGCAGCACTGCGCCCGCCACACCCGAAACAACAGAGACATGTTATGTCTCTTATGCCCGGTTACTTCACTAGCTACAGTGCTCTCATTCCACATCACAAAAGTGCATAACACTTCTGTTTCACGGGACAATATGTGGCACTGCGGTGGTGCCTACTAAGACGACTCAATATCGAGCGAACTAGTCATGCTGTTCACTTTATACCATAAATATTAAGGACCTATACAGCCTGACACATGTAAAGTTGGCGAAACATTTGAGTGGATATCAAATCACCCATAGCAACGATGACATTGCGTTACCACAATAGCGCAACAAAACAAACGGACAAATCCATTTGCGACGTGTGAACAGTTTAAGAGGTAGTTTTGATTGCGTGGAGCACGCATTGTCCTCACCCCAGCGAGGGTTAGCCGACGGTGACTCAGCACATTCCCGATCGTCTGTACTTGAATTAATGATAGCTGTACGTGACTAATCTAACGATTAATTGCGATTCGAAATTGTTTTATTGATGATATCTGGCACTGCGGTGGTACCTATCTAGACGACTCAGTATCGAGTCTACCACCTAGTAAATGTTAGCAAATATGAAGTTTTCGTCATGCTAACAAGTACTTTTTTGCTATTTCATCGATCATGAACACGAGCTAAAAAAAACGGCTTCACGACATGATTATTTCAGCATTTCTAGGACAGAAAATCTTTTGACGCTGAATCTAGCCCTTTCTAGCCCTTCTTGACGTCCCAAAAAGCTCTTTTCTAAAACACAGGTGGCAACACTGCTTCAAGCAATCGTTACGCTTACTAAGTGAGCTAAGTTCAAGCTGGCTGAGATGAGGTTGGGGTGCAAAAAGTTTATGAACTATTACCCGTATTGTAAGAAAAATATATTGTCACCTATTAAAATCAGCGCCTAACTTTAGAAAGAAAGAAAAAAATATTTGGCAAACCCATACAAAATACAAGTAAAAAAAAGATGAATACAAATAAATTCCAAATAGGACGTCACTCAGCACTGGTCCTAGCACACTAGGAGTATGCTAGGACGCTGTTGTTCGGTGATGCCCTGGAAGGAAAATAAAACTGAAAGTAACTTATATCCAAAACTATAAAGAAATACATACAAATTGTGTGCGAGTAGACTTAGAAGCATACAACGTTACTGGTCATTGAAGATAGTTGAATTTCATACTCGTATCTCTGTTGTGCCGTATATACGATGCTCTATTTGTTCTGCGCGGGGATCGAACTAGTTACCTTTGAATTACACCAAACTGAAGTCGCCAAATCACCTTTCTTTAAAACAAATAACTTCTCAATCCTCAAACATAACGAAGCATAAGAACGAAGTAAGATTACTTCGTATAAAAACCCGGAATCCCTGAAATCAAAACATATTGTAAGTTAATATCTGATTGAGTGGCCGATTCCTCTAATTGTCCATCATTCAGTGTTTTTGTCGGACAATCAAAGGCTTTGTGCCGCGTGAGTTGCGACTTGTGACTGACGCGGTGAGATGTGTCTTTGTTCGGAGATCTCTGTTTCTGCGTCGATTGTTTGAGTATTTCCCCAAACGTTTGTATGGGATTTAATATATCACGAAAGACAAACTCAAAATTGCTTTATTCAAATAAATCATTGACACTTTTGAATCGTCAAAAAAGAAGTTTTTTTTAATGAATCTACCACCGGTTCGAAGTCTCCCAAGAAGGCTCCGGTAAAAAATTCGAATTACACAATCATTAACATTACACACACACACATTACACAATAATTAAATTCACAATTTCGCAAAACGTTTCTACCTATGGGATTAAACAAATCGTATTGTTCTACTTTTAGTGTTCACATGTCATTATCTTAGAAATACCCAAATATATCTGGAAATACACACCGCATCGTCTAGCCCCACATTAATTTCGGTAAAAAAGGGAGAAATTTTATACTTTTTGTGTCATAAATAAATACCCAAATCAAAACAAACATTCATATACATGCTTACAAACTATATTTTTGCTGCAGGGAGATCGTACACCTTGGTGTAGTAGACATCTAGACTATAACGCCATATAGGTCCTCAAATTATTCGTTGGGTCGTACTAGATAGTGATGTTTTTAATCAAACAGGAAGCAAATGAGCATACGATTCACCTAATGGTAAGTGACACCGCCACCCATAAACATTGGGAAGACCGGAGTCCAGAAAAGAGTACGTTTTTACATTTAAAGACGCCTTCGTATCCAGGAATTTAACTCCATATCGCACTTTTCAGTCCGCAACACGGTTTAACCATAGCAAAAATACCCAACATCAAGATAACGAAAAGACCTGACGATCATTTAACAGTACTTGATAGTTATTGAAGATTCTGAACATGGGGAATGTGGGATCCCAGCGGTGGACAGCAAACAGGGCCAGGTGTGCGAGCTCGCAGCGCCACCGTGACTGGCGAGTTTGTGCCCTGTTGAATGCTGCGGTAGCCATGCGTTCGTTCGGTGAAGGATATTAGTAGGACAAATATTCTTTTTATGTGAACAAAATAATGTACAATGTGATGATTAATAAAATAGTTCATTATTTACTAGGTATACAAATTGGTTTATGTTAAATGACTATTTACCTAATGTTTAGGGGAACATGATTAGATATAAAGTATTATATTACATGCCATTCCAATAAGTTTTTCATATTTTATCACAACAGCGTATTCCTTCCTAAAAGGCAAGCAACGCAACTGTGGCACTTCTGATGTCTCCGTTGTTCATGAGCGGAGATGATTACTTTCCATAAAAAAAACACCTAAATTATCGACTACAGCATGAATAGCATTTTAGAGAAATTTCTAATAAAATGACTTGGTATTAAAGACACCTAACATCTGTATCGGGTGATGCGTGAATTTCACTGTTGACAGGAACTAATTACCTACCATCAATAGAAAATAGTTTTTGACAATACTGCATTTGTCGTGGGTTAGGTTTAAAGAGAAATCATTCCCTGTTATCTTTTCAATGTATCTAATCATTCAGCTGTCTGCAACCATGAAAAGAACTATCACCTACAAATTCACTGTTAAAATTGAAATGAAATATAATATAAATATATTGTATTTAATCTACACTAAAAAGTTTAGTATTTAGCTATATTAAAACCTGTCCCGAATCCGCACCGAACGCGCAGCCACCCCCGCCGAGCGGCTAAGTGACGATGATCGACAAAAAGGGATGAAGTGCGATTTTTATTAACACGCGCTTTCATCAATTTGGAAAAAAATAACATTGAATGTGTATAACAAATGATGTTGTTCGCAAAAAGGATCTCCGTGATGTATGGCCGACGGGCCGCACTATTGACGGGCTGGTGTTGACTTGCCAAATACGAACCATTGTAGACGGCTCGCTTCTTGAATGTACCGTGGACGGGGATTTTTCTCGTCTATACAAGATGGGAAGGAAATGGCGCGTTTTGTGAGCTTAGTGTTATTTTTGACGCCAAATAGCTTTAGGCATGCAAGGGCTTCAAGGTAGTCTTTAAGGCGTGTACGACTTGTCTTATGATTTTTTATGCGGGCATCTAGACACAATAGACAATTTATTTTTCTGATGCCTTTTGGAGTCATAGGCGTTTAAAAGGTTAAATGATTGATAGGTACAGAAAAAGGCACGGTGACCGTCTGTGAGATTGGTTCATCAAGTTGTGAGCCTGGGGTCTCTCTTAAGGGATGAAATCAAAAATCATGTTATTTGTAAGGTAACTAAAATAACTGGCATAGCTCGCCGGATCAGCAAGTGGTATAGCAGTGGGCTGGTCAAGTATGTCGCAAAAAGATGGCCGCCTGAGGTGACTTGTAAAGGTTGAAATTGGGGAGATCAGGTGTAGACCGTAATAGGTAGATACATAAATACTAGGAAATATTAATTATACATATCGAACATTTACGACAATGTCGTACATAAATCGATGCAGACATCGATCAAAATTCCAAAAGGAAGACGTATCCGTTTCCTATTGCAGATTTATAATATCACGTAATTATGTACAACCTAAAACAATAACAAGCCAACGCGATGGGGTTCCGTGACAGCCGACAAAGATCCCGACAACCGATCACATCTAATTGTGTGATTTGATACGAACTCATTGTTGGACCGGGAAGAAATCTCTATCTTAATCGATGGCCAACAAATCAACCTTTTGTCCGCGACCACACGATTTTCGGGCCTAATTAAATAGACGGAACGGTACTTTGTGATTGGTTCGCTGCGGAACCGCGGAATTGATGTTTTTGTGATAAAAAATGAATTAAGATTTGTATGGTGCAATGTTTTGGGCTCGGCCAAAGATTGGTTTGACGATATCATTAGTTTCTTAGCACGTGGTAGACTCGATACTGAGTTGTCTAGGTACCACCGCAGTGCCAGATATCATCCCGTGAAACAGGAGTGTTATGCACTTTTGTGCAGCTAGTGAAATTACCGGGTATAAGTGACCTAACATCTGTTGTCTCGGGTCGGGCGCAGTGCGGTATTGACGGAGGATAATAACTGTCAGTTGTTGGTCTCCTTTAATGCCGCTCTGTCATGGTCTGGCGTATCACTTACCATCAGGTGAGCATCCAGACCGTCCTGTACACTTATAATTATAACATAAAAAAAACGTATTGTCAACTTGATTTTGAAATAAGTTTGAGAATATCTAAAATAATGTACTCTAAAATGTCATAGAATAAATGAAAATAGAAGAAATGCATCCCACAAAAAAATTCGGCCTTATATAATACCGTATTTTGTTCTATATAAGCAAAGTTTGTCTAAAAGTGCAGCAGTGTCAAGTGATTAAAATTATTGATTTACTTATTCAACAAACTATTAATTTTTCATTTTAGAAACAAAGAGTAGGCAAAAATAAATGTGTTATGTACCATTCCTTATACTAACCGTAGCCCCCGCTACGCCTTAAGTCGAGGTTGAGTCCCACTCTGGGACGCCATCTGCGCTCGCCAATTGCCCGGTGAAGCTGTAAAGGCCATCTGCGGCCAACAGAAGTAGTCAGTTCGAAAAAAGAACCTACCGTAGCAATTACAGGAGGTGCCTGCTGAAGGTCTGCTACAGTGATTGCGGGCACTCGAATCATCGTTAAAGCTTAGATTGAAATTTGTCATTAGGCTAAATAATTACGTAATCAGTCAACAATTAATGCCCAGTCATGATCGCCTATACTTTCTTTGAGATTCTATTAAGCTTTTATTTTAATTGAAATAGAACGATAGCCTTAACAGTCTTGGATAGAGTACAACTACACATATGTAAACTATAACGAATATTGTATATACAGAGTCCGTGTGTAATGGCGTCTCAATTATTCGGTAACTGAGCTGCGCGCGCGCAGCGGGGGCGCTCCATGCGCGCGCGCACGCGGATTTTAGGGCTGCCAAAAATAAATAATTTAGTTTTAATTTAGGACTGTATGATTTCATCTGTATCATAATCTTTACTAGGACCTTAGCAGATGCTGGCTTCTAGAATGTTCTAGGAACTTATATAATTTAAGAAATATGCTGATGCAACGATTATTGGCTGCCAGAGCGTTAGAGCTGGTGATGATTGATTTGACTATGCAATGGCGTATGCTAGGTGCATCCTCCCTCAAACTCATATTGTCCTGTATGCATAGCATTTTTTTTCGTATAACTATGATGCCGACTTGACAATAAACATTTGTGTGACAATTAATGGATTCTTACTGTTTTTGCGAATGCGATCTCAAGTTTGGTACTACTCACTCCCTTATGTACTGTGGACAATGTTCAGTTGTTTTTATTTCTTCTTCAGCGTGTTTTCGCCCACCGTTGAGCATGCACCTGTCCAAATTTCCTCCACTCGGAACGGTTGTCTCCCTTCTCCAAATTGCGCCTCCATCCATCCATGCGATCCACCCTATCTATCGATCTAAGATTAATTAAAACATATATATGCTGCGTTCCAAAAATGTTTGCGCCAACCCTATACAACTTGTAATATACTACCCTATTTACATTCAGATAATTTATCGGCAGATGCAATTTAGTGTAAGTTCGGATGATGGATTGGTGGTCTGCTCTCGGCTGCTGAAATAATTATGGCGCTGAAAATACCGAGATGGATATACTAATAACAATAATAACATCAAACGATTACTGTCTCGGTACTGAGTCTAGGTAGGTACCACCGCAGCGCCAGGTATCCCGTGAAATAGGAGTGTTTTGCACTTCTGTGTCTCGAGTTCAAGTTTCTTGCCGACTTTTTCCGAAACGGTGGTAGAGTCATTAAAAAAATATATATCTGCTAACGAATCAAAAGTATCTGTAAAAAGATTTATTTGAGTTTGATTTGTGTTTCGGGATGAGTACTGTAGCTAGTGAAATTACCGGGTATAAGAGGCCTAACATCTGTCATCACGAGTGACGGGCGCAGTGCAGTCTTGAAAGAAAAAATGACAACCGACTTTATTACTTTCCATCAACACTGCTTCTTTTATGGTCAGGCGTATCACAGACCACGAGAGCGAATTGGCATAAACAAGGAATCTGTGTTTCCCCACATAGGAATGTATTCCGCGTACCCCAGATAACAGAAACCATAAACTTCGTTCAAACCATTATGAAAACGTTATTTTTATTCATTAATGAACTACCATATCTTGTCTACATACAATTTAAAGCGTGATTTCGACAATGATGTAAAAAAAAGTATGGATTCGTGATGTGCTCACAAAACAATCGAAAAAAGTGTTCCGAAAGCAGTGACAGCACACATACACATATTTTGAATTTCGAACATATTTACCTAAACAAAAGAGCACAAACTGTACTCTCTTTGGCGTTCACCGATGGCGTATCTACCTTTGTATATACAGAATATCATTGGATTTGAATGAAACACCGAACTTTCTGGGTCCCAAATAATTAATAGAAGGTACTTTGAAATATGTTGGACATAATATTAATATATAAGATGTTATTCTGCACTGACGCCAAGAATGCGGATTTATTGTTGACATTCATTTGTGTTCATGCATCGGTTCTTGTGGGCGCTTTAATAGTGTAAGTTATTTGACAGTGTTCTTGTATAAATACTAATTTGCCAGGACACAGACTGATAATCATTAATGGGAGAGTTTTATATAGTTAAATAATACTGATGAGATAAGCGTCGGTGGCTCAATGGTGTGGACTGTCGCCCTCCTACCGGGAGGGCTGAGGTTCAAATCTCGCCACGTACCAATGTGTTTTCGAATTCTCGAAATTATATGTACGCTTATCCGACGCTCTTATGGTGAAGGAAAACATCGTGAGGAAACCTGCGCACGCCTGCGAAGTAATTCAAAGGTTGTGCGTGAAGTCGGCTAAACCGCACTGGGCCCGCGTGGACGACTAAGGCCTAATCACCCTATACGGGTAGGCTCGTGCCCCTCGGTGGGGACGTTTAATGAGCTGATGATGATGATAAAATAAGGTTGTTGCACTCGCTAAATATTAACCCTTTTATCGCCCGAGACCTTTAAAGCATCACAGATTTTGCATTGATTCTGAAATCCTAGTTCGAATGGTTAAATCAATGGTATGCAATCAACATCCACTAATCCGCATTGGGCCACGTGTTTTAATAGTATAAACCTTAACTACACAGTTATTGAAGTATGCTTTATTTAGGTATAAATAGTTTTGCTTCGATGGACCGACGACTTGCGGAAGGTCGCTGGTGGGAGCTGGATGAGAAAAGCGGAGGACCGGGATATCTGGCGCAAAATGGGGGAGCCTATGTCCAGCAGTGGACTGCGATAGGTTGAAGAGAGAGAGAGAGAGAGTTTTGCTTCTCTCTTTCTTCAACCTATTGCAGTCCATGGACATGATATAATATGTATGAATTTACAAAAATAATATATAAGGTTTATCCGTTGTTTAGTTTCCATATTAAAGGTTAATGCTTGGTTTATTTAGTGAATGAATTTATTCATTCATTCCTGGTGTTCGAAGGCTTAATAATTGCCGAAACACGGTGACAATGATTTCGCTTGATGACATAAAACGCATTCGATACTGATTGGACAATAGATTAATTTCCCATGTGCACAGTTGATGAAACTTGTAAAACGGCTAAGAAACATACACCGCAAAAACGTGCGATAGTTGTCACTGTGAACGCGCGGTTGCCCTGCGCTTGCGCACAAAAACTGCGTCAGTCGGCTCTTTTGAATCAATCAAGTAGTTTATAGCGTGCATACGTGTCTACTTTCAACGATTATACGTTTGATGTGTTTTTAATCTGTGGTAAAAATCTTTATTGCTTTTTGATTCGTTACGCTGCATTAAATGCGATGCTTAAGATTTAATGCCATATAAAATGTTTTATTTAATGTTAACAATTAATTATAAAAAATAATAGTTTAATCCTAATTTGACCCTTTTTTAACAAAAATATCCCTTAATGTATCCTAAGTACTTTTTGCTTTTATATGTTTTTTTCTTATTTTTGATCTCTTCGGTTTTTGCACCATTATACTCCGCGTGCCATATTCTTTTCAGTTTGTTTTTGATGACAGATGCGAATGCCAAATGACTTAATATTTGTAGATTGCCATACAAAAACTGGCCAAATTTTCACACACTTTTCTTGCCAGCGAGACTCCATCCGTTACGTTTATGACGTAAAATATACGGATGGAGTCATTAAATTCATACGCAACAATTAAAAATAATAAATAGTAAAATGATATTGAGTAATAAAAATATTTTTCATTGCGAACTCTCAACAATATTAATCAAAAGTTATGCATTTTGTTATTGCAAACCTTAGTGTCGTGTAACTTGCACATGCACCGTTCACGAAGGTTTACGTCTCGCTGCAGGCGCTCTACTAAAAATCAATTAAATCCCGATTTCAGATCAACTTTTAATTAGTCACGTGTACACCGATGACTTATGGTTTATTGGAGAATTCAGAGCAGTTGTAAATATCAGATCGGGTTCTTTGAATAGTATAATAAACGTCACGCGTTTTATTTACGTTTGCACATCACGTTTGGGGCTATTGTGGGATTGGTTAATGCCGGTGGGTCAGGTGGGTGTATGATTATCATTAGGTTTTTATGTGAACGATCTGTTTAATTAAAGGACTGCTATTCATTGACATTATATTGTTTCTAATATATGGGAATTGAATCGGGCACCCTTAGTGTAGTAGGTAATACCATAGCATACTTATTTAAAAATCGGTAGTTCTAAGGTGGTAGATAGGTAGACCTAAGTGAAAATTGGTAGATCTACCACAAACTTGGTAGATATCACAACACTGAACAATTAACTTTTTCTCACACCAAAACTTTTAAAGTTCGCACAATGAAAATGTACGTTCCTGCCAAAAAGCTCAATGGAGTCGATCCCTCAGTGGGAATGATGCCGGCTCCTTGGCGTTTAACCTGATTGCTGATACGCTCGTTGCCTCTGATTAACGGTCGATGTGACTTGTCCGGTGCGCACGCGCCGCTCGGTGTTTGTCAGCGAAATATTATTTTTGGCGTCTTGAGTTCTATCGTTGTGTGATCTACATGGGGAGTTCTATCGTGTTGTGATTTAACAGATTACATTTTAGATATTAATTATATCTACTGATTGATGATTGTTTTGCATCTTATTAAAGCAGTTGCATCTTATTATTACTAGACGGCCTGTTTTTAATATAAGGTATATTTTTTAATACATAATAAAATTATATTTCGTATAACTACCAAACTTACATTTTCAAAGTTCTTAAAAAGTTTGTTTGTCTGTTTGGTGTGGACTCGGTGGCTCGAACATTTTTGCAGCGTTTACAACAGTGGTTCCCAAACTTATTTTGTCTACTGCCCACTTTGAGAATAAATATTTTTTTAGCGCCCCTATTTTTTCACCTATTTAAAAACCACTATAACTTCAAATTGAAATAATTAATAATTGAATTAATCATTTTCTTTAAAGAAAGAAAGACTGGTTTACAATAACAATACCTACTAGAAGATTATATTTCCAAAATTATTCGTTAGTTATATTTTATATCTTCATTCAAAGTGAAATGTCAAAATTGCTTTGAACCGAGACATCCTCTGGTTTTCAACATCCAGTGATTTCGGAAATATACCTAAAAATCTAGAAAGTATTAAGTATATAACATAGTGGTCTTGCAATATCATAAAATGTATAATAATACGATCTATTTGGTGTAATGGTTGAGACCTCGGCTACTACACTACTACTACGAGTTCGATCCCCGGGAAGTACATACATTTGTGTGCATAAACATGTCTGTCTGTATTGGTCTGGGTGTTTCTATGTTACGTATGTATTTACAAACAGAAGTATATGAGAATGTTTGATGTTTATCAGTTGTTTAGTTCCCGTTGTACAAGCTTCACGCTTCACCTGGGGTTAGATGGCGCTGTGTGAATTTCAGTGGATATTTATTATTATTAGTTATGAATTTCGTATAGCGGTCTTGCATTATGTATTATCATAATGTAAACAGCATGCAACTGTGATGTGTGTGACAAAACTTGGAATTCCACTATAGCCAACACTGGTCTCTAGCATGTAAACGGCCTATAATGATGATCAAGCTCTCAGATCCATAAACCACACCGGAGGTGTTTACGAGGCTTGGATTTAGTGCAGGCTCGCGTGACCGCCTTGTCTAAGTTAACAACATGTCTGTGCTAACTATAATTTGGTCGGAATACAAAGCGTTTTTAAGTTGAGCCCCTTGACACCATTCCTAGATTTGATTAAAATATATGTATGACCCATGCTAACCCTTGTTTAGTCGTAGATGGCTACGTGATGCTACGATACTGGTGAATGGTCACCAGTATCAACAGTTAGATGCAAAACAGGTTACATTGGTACCCACTTGGAAATGGGCATATTTTTAAATGGTCAATGAAGTTTTTACGTGTATTTATGTAAGTATTCACCGCAGTACCAGAGTAATCCAGGTTTAAGTTAAAGAAAAGACGAAGATTATTTTATTATCTTTTTGCGAATGGGATTAAATGGCATTTCAATTATGAAAATATAGTGAATATAAAATTCAAACACTAAAAAACCGATGAGTTATTTCCAACTAACCATACTACTAATCTATTGCTTACGTTATCCCCTCCCTTGGTAAATTAGTACCTGATATTCAACGCTATCCAAAGTTCAATCTAGATTTAAAGACACTCAAAGTGTAGCCTCAAGCAAACGCAACCAGAATAGTCTAAATCTTCACCGCCATTCGTTACGAGTAGCACTTGGCATTTCAAACATTTTACCGTCGAATTTACGGCCAATGAGTTAGACTAATTCCTCAGTAATTTATATCAAGTATGACACACAAGATGCTGTAAATTATAACGATTTCATTATACTAACTAGAACGAATACAGCTCAGTATTCTGTGAACCTGTGCTGGCAATTTATATTATAATTAGCTGATGAATTGTCTCTTAATGCTTGGTTTCTTTTGATCTGGTATGCTCGACTCCCGTTGGCTGTATGTCTTGTGTGTAAATAATTAACATAATTAGAAGCCAAATAGATTGTGTGATGACTTGAGAAATATTATCACGAAAGATATGATTGTGGTGGACAAAGATCTCTCTTATATTATGCCCGATACATTTGTGAGGTAGGTGGCACCTACCTTTGAAATAAAAAATAGTTTTTATATAATTATCCTACTTTATTTTTGCAACCACATTCATATTTTAGTTACCTGTATTCTTCTCGTCGAATTCGTTATTCTCCACCATTCGCAATAAAATACCAAACCTTATTTTCATAAAAGTGCACTTTATTTTACATGTCGTTTTATTGATCACTTTAGTTTATTTGCAATATTGTATTTTTAAATACACTGAAACCAATAAATATTAGGTCAATTGATGATAGTGAGCAATGACGTCACGTTTCAATAATCTCATGTAAAATATATGGAAACGTTCCTTTTTGACAGTTCATAAAAAGTGCGTCAACGATTAGTGGTGTCAAATACCCAATTCACGGCAAAGTTGGATGTTCCGTTGAAATGTTAAGCCCATGAAATGGCTACACATAAAGCTATTTATTTGGTACTTTAGAACTATTTTAGACTAAAGGAGGTATTAACAATATTTGTAAGAGTTATATTTAAAAGGTAGTCCTTTAATAGTCAATATGTTTTAACCAATCGCTATCCACTGCAAAACAACTGATATACGACAAATGTTAAGCAGCTAGACTCCTTTTTAGTCATCATCAGCTCATTATACGTCCCCACCGAGGGGCACGAGCCTACCCGTGTAGGGTGATTAGGCTTTAGTCGTCCACGCGGGCCTAGTGCGGATTGGACGACTTCACGCACAACCTTTGAATTTCTTCGCAGGCGTGCCTGAAGGTTTCCTCACGATGTTTTCCTTCACCGTAAGAGCGTCGGATAACGTACATATATTTTCGAAAATTTGAAAATACATCGGTACGTGTCGGGATTTGAACCTCAGCCCTTCCGGTAGAAAGGCGACAGTTCACACCACTGAGCCACCGACTCTCCTTTTTAGTAATCGAAAAATACTTTTTTAAATTTTGTAATTTTCTTTACATACATGTTTTTACACGTGTCACAAAATTGCTCCATTGTTATTTATCATTAAATGGCGATTGATTAATAATACATTTTCAAGTTAATGCACTTCTTTTGAGGAAAAGACAAAAATGTATGGAAATAGGTGAAAATATTTGTAAAATTAAATTTATTGATTAGCGATTAACATGAGTAACTATTGAGTTTCTTGCCGGAGTCTTCTGAGTAGAATAACGATCACGTAGACCACGTTTTTTAAATGTTGATTCAAAAGTGTCTTGTAAAGACTTAATTGGATTAATAAACATTTGAGTTTGACTCTGTACCAATAAGTAATTAATAAATACAGTTACACTTACTGTTTTACAACTACAAACCTGAATATTTCGTAAAATTTCTACTATATTTATGCAGTACAAAATATGAATACCCCCGGCAGCTGGTCGACAGTAAAAATGCCAAAACTGTTTCATTTCACATTGTTATCCATCCATCATTAATCAAGCCACGGCCGCAACAGCCGATGCAATATTAATTACTGCCCGGTACCGACCGCAGGTAAGGGCTTTCACCAACGGGAAAATGATAATGGAACCTATTAAACCTTTTTGTAGACATCGCTATCTAATAACTAATTTTACGATCTTTATGTAATAGTAAGACTTAAATAATGTAAGTAAACTAAATGTAAGAGTTATTGCTTCTATATCTATATATATATATAAAATATATAGAGAGAGAGAGTAATTATTCATTTATTTTTTATTATTCACCCCCATTTTTACCTAATGTAAATATTTAGTTATTTTAATTCTGACTGTTATCCCATTCCCCCTTTAACCAATTATTTTGCCCCATGCGCGGAGCACTAACATAATATGATAGTAAATAATTTACAAAATAATCTTAAACATAAAAGAGTACGGACCATGAGTCTCTAGAAGTAATTTTAAATTAAAAAAACTTTTTGTAAATTATTCAAAATTTAAATGTATTCGTATTCCTAGCTGTATCTCTGTAGGAATAGCCAATGATATTCTGTATATATAAAGGCAGATACGCCATCCGTGCCTCAAAAGCCGCCAAAGAGAATACACTTGTAGGCTCTTCTTTGTTAAGGTAAATGTACGCTCATTCGAAACATGTGTATGTGTGCTGTCGCTGCATTCGGAACACTTTTTTCAGTTGTTTTGTGAGCATATCACGAATCTATACTTTTTACATCATTGGGCATAGCTATAAAAGTCATCGTCTTCAGCCAATGCAGGGTACAGGCCTACCTCGGAATGTGAACAGCATCGCTTTGGGGGATTGGGCGGTAACCCACTACGCTGGCCAAATACGGATTGGTGGATGTTAACGACTGCAATCCGAAGATTCTAGCTGGAACCTTGTGGTTCATCCTGCAATATGCTAACCATACTTTGGATAATTAATTGACATGTTTCCTTTTTGTTTCAGATTCGGATGCTGTGACAGAAAGGAATAGTAAGAGCAACGTAAGTTTGGAACTTATTTTTTAACATAAAATATAAAAAAAACGAAATAAAAAAAATATGCGTAAAATTACGACGTATCTACCTAGATAGGTCGTATTTTGCATCGAGGAGTTTTAGGACTGTAAGTGCCAACTTCCTTTGATTACAAGACGCTCGGTCTTTACATTGGTTTTTTGAAATGAACTCGTTTCATCTAGAACTGACATCCAAACGTCCCTTCCAAAACACAAATGAACAACCTTTTCGGGTGATCTAATAGGAATGATCGTGATAAAACGCCGATCGGCCGAGATTCAGGTCTCATTATCTCAGGACGTCTTTAGGCTCGTTGTGTAAATTTAAAAGCTGAGAGCCATCTACGCTCGCCAATTGCCCGGTGAAGCTGTCAAGGCCATCTGCGGCCGACAGCTGTATTCCGTTTAAAAAAAATGATAAGAGCTATAATAAACAAGCCTTTTCCACCGCAATCGCTTTTGTCCAATGTGTGCTATCAATGGCCAGAGCCTCGTTCATTGTGGTGTTGTCTTAGGTCCCAAATGTTTTATGCTGGAACCTGCCTCCCAAAGAATTATCTATTTATTCCCTGTATAACCTATCTCAGTCCACTGGTGGTTATAAGTCTCCCCCATTTTCTGAAAAATATCCCGATATTCCGCATTCATCAATTAGCCTCCACCAGCGACCTTTCGCAAATCCATCCATTGGGCCGCTTGCAAGACGAAGAACAAAACGAAAATACTTAATCAGCCTTTAACTTCTCACTGCAGGGCACATAGGCTTTCCACACAGTTTGGCTGCAACCACCGCTGAACCAATCGAGAGTATACAAATAAGAAAATTCTACAAATACCTTAATCTAATCTATCCATAGCCAAGTCCACAAGAATCTATTTGCGCGTTTCGCAGAAGTCTAATAACGTGCCCGGTCGCATCCGTATGTGTCTGTCACCCGTTTGTGACCGGCGTCTGTCACTCGGTGTGACGAGTTTCTGTGACGGGGCGCGCACTTTAAAACTAACTGTTAGTGCACGTTTAAACGCGAGAGCTAGCGATTTTAGTCGTATATTGCGGTTATTTTAATATTTGTAGACACGTTTGAACTACTGCGTTCAATACATTTTTTTTTGTGGAAATTTAAGTCATATAAAATATAGATAATACAAAAAACTATACAATAAAAAAACTCCTTTTCATTATACATTATATTCAATTAATCATTAACATCGTTTTTCATTACAATCTTGCATTTCAATAAGTAAGTCGACTAAGATAGTTATGGTAAACCTACTAAAACATTCGCTTAGAAGACCGCATTAAATATGAGGTTGGGGTCGACAGGTCTAACTTAATCAAAATGTATATGAGTTACTAACGACACTATAAAGTTAAAATGTATTTTATTCAGTTTAGACTTAAAATTATACAATTATTAATGTCTAAAAACAATAATACTTTAAAATTATAACAGTGTGTGGTACCTAGTTATTCATCACTTTAAAACTTTAAACAATGCACAATGCAAGAAGCGAAATACGTTTATTTAAAACAAGATACTTATCTTTTTCTTATTTATTTATTTAAAATCTTTATTGCACATAAAATACAAAGTACAGTACAAAGGCGAACTTAATGCCGAATGGCATTCTCTACCAGTTAACCTAAGGTCATGCAGAAAGAAATATAAATGGTGCGGTTAAAAAGAAAGGACCAAAATAATTTATTAAAAAAAATACATACAATTAAGAAACATCTGTGATAAATAAATACATAATTCCTAAGCTACATATACCTAAATAGACAATACACAGATATTCATATAATATATATATATATATATATATATATATATATATATATAAATACAAAACACATACTTATATAAGATATAATAGAGAAAAATAATGCAATACGAAAGACTACACTAATATGGCAAAGAATGGAAAGCAGTAAAAAACCCTACGTATTTCCTTCTAGAAGTAAAAGTTTAACTTTTTTTCTTAAAAGAAAACTTAGAAGGAGACAATTTAACCTCTAAGGTAGTCCATTCCAAAGCCGAGTGACCTGAATCGTAAAGGATTTAGACAGAAAGTCAGTGTGGTGCAAAGGAGTACAGATAATTAAATTGTCTGAAGAGCGAAGGGACCGGGAATGGATTTGGGACAGAAACTGGAATTTATCTTTAAGATAGGAAGGAGAGAGAGAATCATTTAAAATTGAATACAGGGTGCAAAGTGATCTAGCATTTCGGCGCTGTCTGATAGGGAGCCACTTAAGCTGAGTACGATAGCCAGAAATGTGATCATATTTGCGTAGCCCCTTATCTCTTATCTAGCTTTTCATTTATGTCTTATATAAATGAAAAGCTCAAATCAGGCGTGTATGCTAGTAAACGTGGTTAGGTTCTTGCATTAGACTAATAGGCCGCCGTATTCGTTTGATGGAATAAAAATAACCCAGAGCAAATGTTGTTTTGAAAGAATTATCAGGTTTTTTGCTTCAATTGGTAACGCTAATGCTAATTGATCGGGCCATACAATTAAAATGATGTACAGTTAATGAACTGAGCTCGCCTTTTGTCTATTTTAATGCTTTTTCTAAAGTAACTTACGCTATTCTGATGCACTTGTACGTTAAATTAGCTGTCAAACGTGTGCCTCGTTTATTCCGTATAGGGCATATCCATTGTCTACAATATTCCATTACTAGTGCTGTATAATTAACGAGAATAAAGTATGTTATGAAAATGCAAACACCTTTTCAGTTGTTAATTTATAATTAATAATAAATTTTCAATGATAATTAAATCCGTTTATGCAGCCGTTGGTGTGGACTGTCGCCTTCCTATCGGGAGGGCTGTGGTTCAAATCCCGCCACGTACCAATGTGTTTTCTAATTTTCGAAAATATATGTACGTTATCCGACGCTCTTGCGGTGAAGGAAAACATCGTGAGGAAACCTTCATGCACGCCTGCGAAGAGATTCGAAGGTTGTGTGTGAAGTCGTCCAATCCGCACTGGGCCCGCGTGGACGACTAAGGCCTAATCACCCTATACGGGTAGGCTCGTGCCCCTCGGTGGGGATGTTTAATGAGCTGATGATGATGATGATGCAGCCGTGGCTATAGATATCCGAAAATTGTAGATACATACTTTCAAAAGATGTTCGCAACCATAATTGTGATAATGTAAAAAATATTATAATGGACTAGCTTTTGCGTGCGACTTCGTCCGCGTGGAATAGTTACTTTGGCCTAACGCTCTCTTAAGCCCGCTACTTCGTTTATATAGTTGAGGTTAAACTGCGATATCTAATAAGATATTCATTTAAGTTGAATGTACAGAGCAGCTCCAAGTATGAAAAAATCCCCCCGATTTTGAGACATTCTTCATTGCTGCTCCGTTTCTATTACTCGTAACGTGATGATATATAGCCTATAGCCTTCCTCGATAAATAAGCTATCTAACACTGAAATAATTTTTCAAATCGAACCAGCAGTTCCTGAGATTAGCGTGTTGAAACAAACAAACAAACTCTTCAGATTTATATATTTATAATGGATAATAAAATTCATCCATTAATTTAATTAAGTATTACAAGAAATACTTATGATCATCAAAACGTAATCTAAATCTGTAAAATCAAATAAATTTTACCAATTGAATAAACACTTCACTGTTTTTGGCATAAGAAACGAGCGCCCGGCAAAGCAGCAATAGCTTGTTGATATGAGTAAATGTTACGTTGTACACATTTTCATAAAGCGTCGGTGGCTCAATAGTGTGGACTGTTGCCCTCCTACCGGAAGGGCTGAGGTTTAAATCCCGCCACGTACCAATGCGTTTTCGAATTTTGGAAGATATATGTACGTTATCCGACGCTCTTACGGTGAAGGAAAACATCGTGAGGAAACCTTCATGCACGCCTGCGAAGAGATTTAGAGGTTTTATGTGAAGTCGTCCAATCCGCACTGGGCCCGCGTGAACGACTAAGGCCTAATCACCCTTTACGGGTAGGCTCGTGGCCCTCGATGGGAACGTTTAATGAGCTGATGATGATAACACATTTTCATATGCCAAAACACGATCAGTTTAAGACCATATTCAATTATATTGTTTCGACTATCAAGTGTAAATATACATAACAGAAACATTGTCTAATCCAACATCTCTAACTGCTAACTCCGTCTTAATCCGAATCGTCCCAAAATAATACAGGGTGTGGACGAGACAAGACGTGTCCGTTGCATAATTGATCACACCCTGTCTACCGTTGGATGTCCTCCAGATTGGCTAATTGTCCAACCATGTTTCGCTGTTGTCCGGTTTAGGCAAATTGACAACTAGTAAGGCAGTTGTGGGCTCAAATAGACTATGTCTAAACGTGTCTTATTGGAAGTGGTTTAGTATGTTCTAAGACGTCATGCTGATGTACTTTGAATAAATAAAACGTATTAGAAATGGACGGTTGCGGTGCAGTTGTGGATGTCGGTAATTGGACAAATCCAGATGTTGGCTGGGTCCGAAAATAAAGTGGGAACGCTAATTTATGAATTGTTAACGTAATTGTTCATTTAAAAAGTTAAAAGATCACATAAATAAATGATATTAGACCTGTAATGAAAGCTTTTGTAATTTCAAACTATCTTAAACTTGTATGTCGTGTGTCCTCGTATTTTCCTAAATCACGAGTACCTTTACATTTCGCATTGACGTCTGATCAAATCGTGTATTATCTTCATTAGATTAAAGAAAGATGTTTGACGTCTTATGATATTCTGTATATATAAAGGTAGATACGCCATCCGTGCCTCAAAAACGAACCGCCGAAGAGAGTACAGTTTGTATTTTTTTTAGGTAAACGTACGCTCATTCGAAATATGTGTATGTGTGCTGTCGCTGCATTCGAAACACTTTTTTCGTTTGTTTTCTGAGCATATCACGAATCCATACTTTTTTCCATCATTGTTGACGACCCATTTGGTGTACATTTGTGTGCATGAATATGTATTTGAGTAAGGCCGCGAAAAATTTTAAATTTGGGGGAAAATATGTGTCCTTCTCATCAAGTATTCATAATTTCTTGTTTCATTTTCATAAGTGATAAATTGTAACAGATTCTGGTTCGCAGTAATATGTTTACTAAAATAAAAACATAAAATGTATTATTAGTGGCCTATGAGGAGTAGTTTTTATTATTTTTTAAAAGAGTTCATTTTAGTCTCCCTACAAAATGCATTTGTCCCAGTAACACATCTCGCACTTTGAAGTCGTTTTAAAAATTTCCTATTTCTTTAGAAACTGTTTTTGTTGGTGTTTCTAAATTATTTCATCATTGAGCTAAATGTGACCATAAATTGATTTGAATAAATAATGTTAAAGATATAATTAAACTACTAAAAAATATGTCTCATTTTTGTTTCCCGAATGATACCTCACGTAAGTTACCATAAATAACAACTAAAATAAAGAGAATCGCGGTCAATCAAACATTATTTTTGAAAAAGTAACAATTTGTTTGAAGTTGGCTAACCTAAGGAATGAAAACACCATTAAGGTTTTCTGTCAAAGTGGTGTTAAGTATGGTCGGCAATTTTGTCCTGTGAGTTTTGAATATTTTTAAGCGACAATATCCACGGTAAGAACGAAAATTTTCAAAAAGACCGAGTTCCAGAGCTATCAAAGCATTACCTATTTTGTGACAATACACATCAGCAAATTAGAATATTTAACTACGTTGAGAGAACCTAAAATAATAAAGTAATAACTTGTTTTGTTTTTTTTTTCCGAACTCACTACTGCTGTTGGCCGCAGATGGCCTTTACAGCTTCACCGGGCAAGTAAACTTTGGCGTATAATCTTGTTACGTCAAAAAATACATAAATTTATGTTTTAGATGCCACTTACGGCGGCAGAAAACTATATGCTACATTGTAATAATGTATGGCATTTTAAAATAAAACCTTTTAAACTATTATCATGTTTTTTTCAATGTTTTATCTGAAAACCTTTTAACATAAAAGTATCCCCTATTTATTATTCTTGGCCTGACTTTTTTTTCTGGTATGTACTCTATGCTTTATAAAGTTCACTTAAGAAACCATCGATCACGAATGATACCATTTTTAACTGATTCACGACTGTAATCTTACAATTTTTGGCGGCCTTACTCATTTACAAAAAAGTATATAAGTAGGTATGTGTATCCGTTGTTTAGTACCCATACTACAGGCTTCACGCTTGACTCGGGGCTTGATGGCGCTGTGTGAATGTCAGTGGATATTAATAATTATAATTAGATGATATATTTGTAAGTTTGTAAACTAATTTTGAAATGACAAGTAACTCTAAAACAGTAACAGGTTCAACACCGTTCACAAATCAATTATAGGAAAGCTGAGTTGCGCCTGCGCCGGCGCATGTACCGACAATAAATTAAGCTCCAAAGATTTATTTGCTTGATATTTAGATTGCGAGAAGTCTATTACACTATTCCTTTCACAATGACAGGTACAATAAGTGGATATACCGTCCCGTTGGGTCCGCTTGGTTTATTAAAATAACTATTTTATAGGTATGTGTACCGAATGGAAAATTAAGTGTATTAAAAGCTTAATAAATTTAGGCAGTATGGTCGCGTTCAACAATTTTAGGAGACCAAGTAAGAGGGGCGTGTACTTAAATTTAAAATTCACTATTAAAATGAAACTTTTTAAGGAGCTTAACAGCATCAAGTATTATTTATATACTTTGTGATCTATACTCTTCGGAAAAGTAGACATTTTCGAGTATAAAACTATGTATATAGGAAATAAATTGCTAATATCGTTAAATTTTGAATATAAATAAGGCAGAAAATTATGTAATAAATAGAGCACGTTTTGAATGAAAATATCATACGGATTTTCATCATTGAAGAGTTTAGATCCGTAGGTAATCTAGTGAAGTATTAAATCTGTCGTCTCGAGTGTCGGGGCAGGGTAGTTTTGCTGGAAAATAATGACTACTTACTATTATCAATTCCTTCAACACTGCACCTGTCATGGTCAGGTGTACCATCAGGTGAGCAAACTGGCCGTCCTGCTTACTTAATGACATAAATCCGATTCGCTGGTCAACGCCTGCTGAAGAAAAACCATTACATTATTCACGACAAGAAGTTGAGGTTGGCTTTGTTTCCAAAAGTTAAATTATAGAATCCTTCGTTCTCTAAAAAGTTTAACGCGTCCCAGGTTCGACTCCCGGCCAAGTCACCGCCTCAAATGCGCGCCGTAATTGTACCAGTACAAAATAGAAGTAGGCGATAAATCACGTGTGATTTAGCGTCGCATCAAAAGCGCCAGTAAAGTTCGCGATCGGTTTACGATTCGCTGGAACGTCTGACGGAACCCTGTCGTATAAATCAATTTAATCTTAACAGCAAAGACAATCGGCGTACCCGTTTCGGACCGATGAGAGTAGTGTTGTGACATGGACTGAGTATCGGTAGGTACCGTTTACCTATTTAAATATATGAGTTGGTTACCGGTAGCTAAAGAAAATCTAAGTTATTACATATATGGCGTCGGTCCTGGCTACATCATCCCCGTGGATGGTACTCGTAAGCACCAATTTGCATTGAACCCACGTGTTTGTTTTAAATTTCTTTATCTTTATGATATATCCGCATATCTCGCCGCATAATTCGCTTTCATTAAATCAAGGAAAATTACGACTTCTTTCTTATGACCCCCAGATTTCTGTGCTAGACGAAAATGAATTCAGCCAAAAAAAAACTTACTGGCTCTATTTAAATAGAACACACTGTCAATCCACATTTATTATTCGCACTGCAAATTTGTGGAATTAATTAACGGCTCATGTGTTTCCCAAAGAATTACATTTCAGTCAAGAGTAATTAGGCATTTTCTAATTCACCGTGCTTCATCCTAGTTTTCACCGATGTTCTACACCAGACAATATGTAGTCAAACGCTAGCCTATTCGATGTAAAAGAAATTGGCTTTCCAGTACTAAAACTGTCACCGACATTCAGAATCGGTACATTAGTAACCGGTGGGAACACTAAGAACTGACTTCAACAGTACTAAAACAGTCACTGACATTCAGAATCGGTACATATACCGGTAGGTAAACTAAGAAATTAACTCACCTCAACCAGCACTAAAACAGTCACCGATTTTCAGAATCGATTCATCAGTTACCGGTAGGTTCACTTAGAAATTTACGGACCTCAAACAGTAAATTTCCAAAATCGGTACATCAGTAATCGGTAGGTGCACTACACTGGTAAGGCGAAAGGTTGCGCTCGTATGAATCAAAGCCGTCTATGGAGTAATTGTCGGATGACTTCGCTCGGTACATCTTGGGGCTATTGTGTAAATTCAAAAACATATAACAAATTTTGCAAGTATTATTGGATGTTTTTAGTTCAGAGTCGGACCGAGGTCTCGTTTTGTTATTATGTATATATGTTTTTTTTATTAAATTTTATAGATTGTATTGTATAGTCTTTGTGTATACATTTTATACGACTGTTTTTGTATGGTAATTAAAAAAAAGTTCATCTTCTATAAGAAACAAATTCTTCTATTTCGTTTGAAGCAGAGGTTAACTCCTTACAGGAAAAACTTAGAAAACTATATGTTCTATTCAACACATAAAAATAAGGTATATTTATCAGTCGGTACCCATAGTGGGGAGTTCTTCGTTCAACAGTGAACATTCTAGTTTGTAACGATGATGATGATGACCCATAGTAGGTACAAGCTCTTTGCACACTTCAGGCCAGATGACGTTCTGTGAATGTTGGTTGATATTTGTTTATTTAAAAATCGTTTTTTTTATCCTACTGAATAAACTTTTTGACATAAGTATTACATTTATTACTTTTTCATATTGTACTTCTCCTTTGTATTCATTATCTTCACATTGTATACAGCTGTAAATCCTTGAATAAGTGTAATATTTATATATAAAAAATACTAACTTATACTTTAATACTATATCCATAATATATTTTCATACTTGAATACTATACAAAATTTAAAAAAAATCATGCAATCTTGACTCGCCTTAAAATCGATTTAATCCAGACCAGCGTAATACAAATCCAAACATGGCGGCGCAGAAATAAAGTGTCACAGTAAACAATTAACCCACAAACACACTTCGGTCAATCCCTAAATAGGGTGTCACCTCGATCCCTAAATATCTGTCTGGATTTTGTCTACCGTTGCAGACTAGACCGCTGTATTTTGATGCCTGTAAGTTGAAGTGTTATATGATATTTTGGATGTTAGATAAGAAATTTGATGATTGTGTAAAGTCTGAGCTACATGACTCCAGATACACCTGGTTCGAATTCCGGTTGGAAAAGCTACTGTGGCTAATATACCATTGGCTAAGTGGGACTTTAGATTTGAGATGCTGAGTTATTATCGAGTATTTAACTTCTCAGTATTTTTGTATACTAATTGACATTTGAAATGCTCTGTCACGATAACCAGTAATACACTTCCCAATAATTGATTGTACTAATAATGAAGATGACATATTTAGATTTGATTATAACTTTGGAAGCGTAAAGTACTTGTAGATAATTTTAATATAAAAATCATACCAAGGAAACGAAGTTATAAAAAACCATTTTGTATCTTTGGTTGTATGAGGTATTTTGACACATAATAATAGGAAACACATTCACTGAGAACGGGTAACCGTTACAAATCTGTCTTGGCTCGACTGTGTTGATATTTTGTCCAATCTAGCCACCGTTTTAGACTTCCAAATGTATGACTATTCCCGGGAACAGCCCATCAAATGTAACGTTTGAATGATACTTTGCATCACAACTGAATTGAGGACTAATTTTAGCTGAAATGCATTAAGAACTCGCGTCTTCCCTTTTAGAACTGATAACATTGGAATTTTATACATAGCTGTCATTAAAATTTTACCAAATAACTGTATTTGCTCCCGTCTCGCTCTATATTGGTAAGAATTAAAAAGAATCATTAGTCTTTAGTGTTGTTTGCATTATTCATTATGAAACCAAAGATTTGTAGATAAAACAAGGCAGCATCTAACAACATAAACACAAATCAAAAGAATGTAGGTATTTCCTCGACGCATTGTCCGTCCAATCTTGGATCAATCCTGAATTTAGATTAAAAAGCGCTTATCAATATTGGAAATTGTCCGTGTCTTTGTCGGTGACAAAGGCGTTAATCGCTCGCGTCGACCAGCATTGTGCGCCCGCTGCGAAAACGCATGGAAACCGGGAAACTCTGCGAGGCGGGGGGAGGGCTTGAAGCACGCACTAGGCGCGAGACGCGACGCGAGTTTGCCGTTCATGATGTGAAGAACTTACGAACAAATCGATACCATACTTGTATAATTTGAGGTTTGTGTTGATGAAAGTAAAATTAAGTACGTTGTAGGTATTCTTACGATACGATAGATAAATAAAACAAACGTAAAATACAATACATATTGGTGTGTAGGAATCCACTCAGTGTAATTAGAATATATTTTTGTTATACCATTTATGGGCAAACTAGAATATGGTTCACCTATTGGTAAGTGATATCGCCGTCCATGGAAACTCCTTATAAACATAGGAAAATTATATATAAGGAGATGGAAGGGGGTTAGGGCCTTCGGGGACCTTAATCACTCGTCAATAAGTCTTAAATGATAAAATTTTATTATTATATAAAGTTAAGGCTTTAAAAGACACTTCTGAATCGTCAATTAAAAAACATAGCCCTATTGCGGCAGTCCGGTAATAAGAAGTAAAAAAGTTGTGAAAATCTTCCACAATTTCGGACATTTCTACTGAGAAGACTCCGCCAAGGAACTCACTTAAAATACAAGTGAAAACCGCTCGGGTCTGTTGGTGCAGTGCGTGCGCCTGTCTAACGCGACTCCGTCTCAGTCCGGCAATCTGGTCGAGTGTTGGCGAAGATGATCAGATAATGAGCTTTCAGTGATTCACCGCCCGCCATTGTCCGTCCGTTTGACGTGCCCATTGAAATCACGGAGCGGAGTTTTTTCGGCGTTTTATCATTGTTTCCGATATCGGAATTAAGATTTTGTTAACGATCTTTATGCACGATCGGACATTATGTGGACAGATGAACTCGTTGGGCAATCACCACTGGGTTGTCGGTGTTATGGAAAGCTATTGTGGTGACTGATGGGTTTGTCGGTGTGAATGGCCTATCGATGATCGGGGTTTTAGTGCCGTTTGAATTTTGTTTGTTTTGTTGCATTTTTATTTTTACTTCTTTTCAAAAAATCAAAAAAAAAAAAAAATATATTTATTTCAGTCTATCACAAGATATCCTTATTTAGTGTTAGGAACCAGCCTAGTGGGACGATTAAGTCCTGTGACAGGAGGTTCCGCTCTTCCATTACTTACAGTTATGTTTTTGTGAGTAGACAAATATTATACATTTTGCTGATAGTAAATCTAGGCAGTATGAATAAGAAATGCATATATATAGCATGCTTACTAACTTTCAGGATTCAATAACCTACAACAAAGTAACGTTAATTTTTACAAACACATAATTTACGTATTGTGTGTGTGTGTGTGTGTGTGTGTGTGTGTGTGTGTGTGTGTGTGTGTGTGTGTGTGTGTGTGTGTGTGTGTGTGTGTCATTGTGTGTGTGTGTGTGTGTGTCATTGTGTGTGTGTATGTTTCGTATTTTATAAATGAGACATAAAGCTATCAAGCTAACCGTTAACCAACAATTCCGTGTCATCTTTTGTTTATTTTTTTATATGTTTTTTATTGTTGTGCTTATAGACTTGATGGCGGTAACTGTTCCAATGAACATTAGTTTCTATTGTTATTTCATGATAGCACTCAACCGGATGAGAATTAGAAGAATAAGACTACCTACTTTGTTTTGTAATCATAGAGACATAACATATTTTATTTATATGATGACGATAAAGATGGTATTTTTTTATTCATGATGGGCTTACTCTTGAGCACAGACTATCCTAGTGGAAGAATCGTGCTCTAAGATGGAGCGAGCTCATCCAGAAAAGCCTCCTATTCAACCTATCGCAGTCCACTGCTGGACATAGGTCTCCCCCATTTTGCGCCAGATATCCCGGTCCTCCGCTTTCCTCATCCAGCCTCCACCAGCGACCTTTCGCAAGTCGTCGGTCCATCGGGCCGGAGGGCGTCCTACGCTACGCTTGCCGAGACGCGGTCTCCACTCCAAAACTCGTCTGCTCCAACGGCCATCGGTTCTGCGATATACGTGACCAGCCCACTGCCACTTCAACTTGCTGATCCGGCGGGCTATGTCGGTAACTTTAGTTCTCTTACGGATTAAATCATCCAGAAAAACCTATTCACTCGTTTTTTGGATGCCACAGGGATGTATGTGGCCGGAAACACAGACGCAGGCAGATCATTCCATTAATTTACAATACGCATCATGAAAGTAGACGCGAAACGCTTGGTCCGAGTACGACGTCAACTTCAAAGGAGGAAATTGTAGTATTGGTGTCATCATTTTATTTGTATGCGCTTTAAAATTGTAAAACTTACTGCGCTATCTTTTCCTTTGCAGGCCATAGGCTTGTAATCATTTGGTTGTAGTATTATCTTAAATGGGTTGTTGAGATTGGCTTTGATACCGAAACACGAGAAATAAGGAAATATTTAGTGAATGATGTTAAATTTATCTCATTATTACATTATTCTCTTTTCGATCTGTCAATACGTTTTATATCCAGTCATTTTAAATTACCAATGACGTCATTGTTTTAGGTTATCAAGTAAGTCATCTTTTATACCTTTTTGTAATGGAAAATATAAATTACTTTATATATGAATCATCGTAACGATAGTTTTAGGTACAAAGCTGTAATAATTTGATAATTAGTGTTATATATTTATTTTAGAGCCAAGTGAACAAGCTAATTGGCTGTTAACAGTAAAGTAGTAAAGCAATACCGTTCTGTCTAAATCATATTTTACCTCGATGTGAACATATGTATTTAATTAAAAGCAACATTCAGTAATACTGTATGTAGTTACGTAAACATATGCATTATGGTCAACGTGTTGAATAATTAATACATTGTCCCTTGACGTGAGCAATGCTTGGTTATAAAGTCATTATTCGAGAAGGGCTTAGGATACAAACTATAAATTCAGAACCTGATAGATTCGTTTATTCATTTATTTTGAAAGATAGCGATTTCACTATATTGAAATTGAATCTTATTTAGATGAATATTGAATACATATTTCTAATAGTGATGTAACGAATATTCGCATTCGCGAATATTCGCATATTTTTCGATATTCGCATTCGCAAAAAATGATGCGAATATTTTGCGAATGTTTTTAACAAACTAAAAGGAAATTATTATATAGATAGATGCATATGAATTAATAACACAATAGATAAGCAAGCTTTATATATTTTATTTCATCATATGTGAATTGACTGTTCCATAATATGAAAAACTTAACCTTTTTTATTTTTTAGAGCCTTAAATCAAAACAAAACTTTTCGAAATGAACTTTCTTTCTGTGACTAACTTCGTTCATTCAACCAGTATCGGTTCGGGCGCTCGGCTATGTTCGGTTTCAACATGGCCGGCACGAAATGTCAAAGCTGTAAATATTTGACGCGCGCTTTATTTGAAATGTAACATTCGCATTCGCGAATATTGAAGAAAAATATTCGCATTCGCATTCGCGAATATTAAAAATTCAATATTCGTTACATCACTAATTTCTAAGTATACCATAAACAATGTGTATGAGAAATATTAATTGATCTTGTCTGAAGTCAACAAACACCTTACATCTTAATTACTAGTTTTAACTGCGTACATAAATATCTAAACCTACCTTTATTTGGCTTTGCTAGGGCACTGCAATTTATTTAATACTACTCGTAAACGGCCATTTTAAAACTCTTTAGAAACCAAAAAAATTTCGGAGAAAATAAAAATGTTTCTGGCATTTAAAACAACAAATAACAATTTTATTTCAACGATGTCTGGTCATTACGAATACTGCCAACATGGAATACGAATTCGATCGATTTAACTTATCGAATAATTAAATTGTTTATCGATTAATCGTTCACCCTTATTCCCTTTACAATGTTCTAGCAACATCAACAATTCAACACCTGTTAACACGTAGCAACACGGCATTGTAGTTTTTTATGCAAAAACGTTGTCATTGTTCCCATCTGCCTATTTGAGTTGTTAGCGAAGCGCAAAAGCCCTTTTATGGAGTTTGATTAAGTGAGTTGTGGTCTTGACTGTATTTTTTTCTGCTGTTCGGTTATTAAGTAATAATTGTTAATGGCCTGTGAAGAGTTTCTAAGTGAATAAGTCTGTTATTTAGTATAAACTTAGAATCTGATAGACGCGCTTTTAACTACCAGACTTTTTACGTACTACACACAATAATGTAAAAGTATAGATTCGTGATATGCTCACAAAATAAGCGAAATGTCCCGAATGCATGAAATCAATGAATCGGTTCATTTATGAAACGGTGGCGTTTCTACTTATACATATATATATAACATATATATATATATATATAATATATATATATATTGAAATTGAAAAATGCTTTATTCAAATAAATCTTTACAGATACTTTTGAATCGTCAAAACAGATATAATTTTTTTTATTAAATCTAATGACTCTACCACCGTTCGGAATGCTGCCATCCAACGAGAAGATCCCGGCAAAACTCGTGGGTTACTCTTTCAATACTTGGTTGGTATAAGTAAATATATATATACTTATACATATATATATATATATATATATAATATATATATATATATACTATACATATATACACATATATATACATATATATATACAGAATATCATTAACTACACATGGAGTTTATAAGATACAGAGGGACTGTCATTAATACATAAAATGTGTCCCCGAAATGACAGCTGCTGTCTATAATTAATTTTGACAAATATTTAATTGTATACTGATTTAAAAAAAAAATAAAAAAAAAAACCGCAGTGAACAAAACAAAAAAAAATATTTTAGTTTTGTTCACTGCGGTTTTTGCACGATTTCACAACACATGCCATGCTCTTTTAATTGATTTTTTCCTTACTTAATCTGTGGCTCTGTTGACAGATGCGTGCCAAATATCTGCATATATTGTGGTTATTCATACAAAAACTGGCCGTATTTTGACACACTTTTGATGTTAGCGAGACTCCGTCCATGGTGCTGTACCTTGATGATTTGAAGTTTACACAAAACGAGTTAATTTAGGAACCAAATTTAATGAAATAAATGGGTGGAAAATGTATCAATTTTAGGTACATGCACAAGTAAAATTTTGGATATTATAGCACAGCGGTCTTGTCTTGTGTTTTTTTATTGTTCACTTTGAATTCGTGTTACGTTGTACAAACTAACAACTGATTTCTTTATCTGTATGGTTCTTTACCTCTGAAAAAACACCCGTAAATATTAAAGAATTAATAAAATAAATAATATGAAATGTATCGAGTCAATTGCGTCTCTGGAATTCGTGACTTAAGATTTAATTGAAACTTTCAATTAAGTCGCTGATAATATTTCAATAGCAATAAGGCTTTATTACCGGAAAACCAATGATTGATGTATGCCCAATGGCGTGGCTTTCCTACCTCTAACGACTAACATTGATGCAAACAATTTAATTATCTCAATCAATGACGTGCTTTAACGCTCTATAATCCCCACCTAGGTCAAAATTTTGTGAAACAAAAATGTTTGTATTTTTTTCTGTATTTGGGTGTTTTTTATCTTTAAAGTATATATAAGTGGAAAAATACTTTATGCTGCTTTTAAGTAGCTACTTAACCTTGGAACCAGTTATATAAAGATAAAATAAAAAAAACTTTATTGCACGTCACAAATTATACAACACAACAGATAACAAAACAAAATACAAGTACAAAATAGGCGGCCTTATTGCTTAGGTAGCAATTTCTTCTATGCACCCTTCCAAAGGTTGGAAGAATAATGTGTAATGTTATGTGAAAAGTGAAAACTGTACTGCTCATATGCTAAATTAATACATCATCACGGTGTAAAAATGAAGTGCTAATATGCACATCTTTACTAATTTTACACAAAAAAACATAACATAACAAACGTAGTAGAATTGGCTTGACTTTATGTGGCAAAACGAACACTACTTGTACTATGATTTTGTATGAAAAAATATTATTAATAAAGCACAAAGACAGCAATAAAATTTATTTCATAAAACAATATACCTACATTGTGTGGAAAAGGTCATATCCTATTCAACATATCGCAGTACTGCTGGACATAATCTCCCCCATTTTGCGCCAGATATCCCGTTCCTCCACTTTTCTCATCCAGCCTCCAACCTTACGCAAGTCGTCGGTCCATCGGGCCGGAGGGCGTCTCACGCTACGCTTGCCAAAAGGTCATATAAAATATAGATAATACAAAAACTTTACAATAAAAAATTACCTATTTAATATACATTATATTCAATTATTATCGTCAATTTTCAATACAATTATTGATTTTAAACTTAAAGTATAGGAACAAGTATAGTAATGCCATAAAAAAGAAGATTTGCTTCTCAAGCGCCAGTGCGATGCGACAGAACTGCAGCGGGATATTGGACGAGACGTCGCCCGCCCTTGACGCGTATATTAGATCTGCGTCTCATGTTTGACGTGATTCCTCGGTTTGAATTTTGTTTGCGGATTTTACTCTCCCCTTGGGCTAGATAGCGGCTACTATGTCGGTAATAGGTCGTCATTTCTAGGTAGTACTCGCTACTTAGTCGTCTAGGTAGGTACCACCGCAGTGCCAAATATCGCTCCGTAAATGAGAAGTGTTTTGCACTTCTGTGTTTCGGGATGAGGGCACTGTAGCTAGTAAAATAACCGAGTATGAGAGACTTAAAAGTTGTTGTCTCGGGTGACAGACGCAGAGCAGTGATGACGGAAAAATAATGACTACCCACTGTTATTTATTTCCTTCAACATTGCTTCTGTCATGGTCATGCATATCACTTACCATCTGAGCGCACTGACAGTGCCGTTCACTTATGAGTTATGACGTAAAAAACCTACACATTCTCTCGCGGAACTCTAGACTACGGAGGGAGTTCCTTCATCCCCACATAAATTTTTACACATTGTGTCGCGTAAACACATATCTCATTAACAAAGCGCAGTCCGCGACGGCGACGTCTCCCGTCGCGTCAGCGTTGCACATTAGATTTGCATCTGAGATGCAACGATACGCATAAATGTTTTATATTCCGCGTTTGTTACAAACTGTCATTGCAGTCTCCTGTCTCATCTCGTTAGATGTGGGTATGTTGTATATAAATGTTAGATTACTAGCTGTGTGTGTGACAGCTTCATTTTTAACTTAGTTTTTAATGGTTTTTACGATGTGTGATGATTGAGACGTCTCGTTCACCGATAATTTCAAGCAGTATAGGAAGAAAAAAAGAAAAACATTTATTGGCCACAAGAAACACACCTTAAAACATACAAAAATATACACATGAAACAGAGTCTAGTAGCCAACCAGGTACAAACCTCAGCAAAGTACAAATATGTATGTGCATGATATATCTGTTTGTATTGGTATGTGTGTTTTAAAGTGTATTTCTGTTTCTAATACAAATATATTATTATATGTTTTTAGAAGAAAGTATATTTATACGATGTTTAATACCCATACTATAAACGTTACAGGAGATTCGAAAATAACAAAAGAAATTAACATATACGGCAAAAGATCCTGCCTAAGTATCAGCTGCTGTGACGTTATACGCCGCACCAGCACTGTTCAGGTGGAACCTTTTGAACCTCTGGATCCTCTTTTAGAATACAGCAGTAGTTATATTGTCTTGTATTCTTTCTCTCTCTCTCTTCAACTTATCGCAGTCAACTGTTGGACATAGGTTTCCCCTATTTTGCACCAGATATCCCGGTTCTCTGCTATCCTCATCCAGCCTCCACCTTTTCTTTCGCAAGTCGGTCCATCAGGCCGGAGGGCGTCGTACGCTTGCCAAGAGGCCTTACATCGTTATACTGTACGAACCTACACAAACATGACTACTACTCGTATCCGTGGGTGTTCTTTTAACTCACAATAAGAAAACATATTGCACCGTAGATGCACATCGCGTTCATTTATTAATTTATTACGGTGTCAGTATCGGATGTCCAAGTCCTGTGCGCGGTGCAGCGGCGTGTAGTCAGTCGGTAGCGCGTCTGGGATACCATTGGCCTAGGGATGTGTGAATATCAGTTATCGATAGTTGTATGCTTATAAAAATTGGATAAAGTATAGACTTATACAGGCAACGTTCTTTTATAGTCATTTTTATATCTACTGATCGACACACAGCGCCATTTAGACCCAAACTAAGCATCTGAAATATGGATACAAAACAACGGATACATTTTTTTGTAAACACATTCTATACATATCAACACCCAGACCAATACAAACAGACATGTTGATGCACACAAATGTTTGTACTGCCTGAGGATCGAACCTGGAACCCTTTGCGAAGTAGCCGACGTCTCAACCATTAAACCACATGGGTCATCATATAGTCAGATCGCAACTAGAAATAGTGAACGAATACGAATCAGTTATTCCGTACCCTCACTACAAGTTCCTCGCTTAATACAGGGCTAGATGGCGCTGTGTGAATGTCAGTGGCTATTTATATTGATTCAATTTATATAAATGTTCAGAACGCGAATCCTAAGATGCAGTTATAAAAAAGAATATTAATAAAAATATCGATACTTTTCAAACGAGCTCAACCCTAAGTGCAATGCTCGCGCATCTGCGTGGGCGCATATAACGTCATACATCCAATCGTTGTTGATTGATCGAGTTTGTTTAATTACCTGCCGGTAGTGTATGTCACATACTATATCAAGTTTGTATGGTAAATTCTTGCAAATAGGTTCCACCATCTATGTATGACCATATGGTGACGTCAGACTAGAATAAAATTGTCTACATAGAGGATAACAGAAAAACTCATTTAATATTCAAGCGTTTTCGTTGGTGTCCGAACACGAGCAGGTATGGGATGGTTTGGCCCTAAACACTGTTGTTTGAAAAGCACCTTTTTAATTCCGTAATAAAGAGGGTTAGGACCAAGAAATTCCAGATGTCATTTTATTACTGCCATTTCAAATATCATCACCGTTATGAATATATTCAAATACCATTTGGTCACCCAATCAATGAACGCCCCTTGCGATGGTTGCTTTTTTATGTTTCGAAAGTGAGTACAGGACGGTCAGGACGCTCACCTGATGGTAAGTGATACGCCTAACCATGACAGAGCGGCATTGAAGGAGACCAACAACTGATACACAGTTATTATTCTGCATCAATGCTGCACTGCGCCCGTCACCCGAGACAACAGATGTTAGGTCTCCCTATTAATTTCCACGCGCCACCTTAACCTGGTCATCCGTCTATCTGGTTGGTCCTACGCTTCGTTTTCTGTTACGTGGACGCACTTGAGAACCTTTCATTTATTCCTTGCAATATACTTAATAAATAATTGCTTGAAAAAGTATTACGTATCAAAACTTACTCTGTAGCAAAATACAGCACTTGGACATATTAAATGATTCATTTTTTAAATTTAAAGGGAAGATCGTGCACTTCATGTCTTCAGAGGTTGCATAATGGTTTACTTGGAATGGAATTTCACTATAATATAATACTTAACTTGTAACTAGTTATGGTACAAAAGCAATAATATATTGATTAAGCTGAACTCACCTATAATTGGTACATGTATCAGAATTTCGAAATGTAACACTGTATTTTTTTTTTTATAAAATAGGGAGGCAAACGAGCATGCCGCTCACCTGATGGAAAGTGTCACCGCCGTTCATGGACATTTGTAACAACTGAGGTCACAGGGATGCGTTGCCGGCCCATATAAGAATACGCTCTCTTTTTGAAAGACGCCATGTCATATCGTTCTGGAAATGTTTCTGATGGTAACTGATTCCATAAGTTGATAGTACGTGGTAGAAAATGTCGACCAAAACGGACCGTCGAAGACCGCCAGGTATCTAGATGGTATGGGTGAAATATTATAAAATATGTATGCATGTATTGATCTATGTCTAAATAAATAAATAACAAAACTCCCTGAGTCATCTGCAGTTTTCGAAATTCATATTGCACTTATTGTGCACTAGTGTCCATTGTGGGCGAGTCAAGAGCGAAGCAGGCCGCATCATTAAACGCATGACGAACACCTCACTACTTGTTACTCGGAGCGATCACTTGTTGCGCTAGACTTAAGCCACAAGCGGCGGCGGGGAAGGATGATTTAGACGACCCATCTGCTGTACTGGTTGAGACGTTGACTACTACACTAAGGTTCCGGGTTCGATCCCCGAGTAGTACAAACATTTGTGCGCATGATCATGTCTCGAACCCTGAACCCTAAGTGTTGTAATCGACGTCTCAACCACTACACCAGATGAATGGTCTTGACAATATTAATGTTATTGACATTATAAAGGACCTCAAAATATTTATTAACCGTGCCATACAAAAGCTACATATTGCTATGCTTCGCATATCTTTTAATTATACTTCATCAACCAATCACAACCTTTCATCATACTTGCATCCCAAGATGCATTGCTGAACTGGCTGATCGCGTTATTTTAAAACGAATCGTATCGATTATAAACAGACGTAGTTACAATATCCTTCCGATCCTGTAATAGTTAACATTTTCGATATTACGTATTGCCATAAGATTAAGTTTAAATTTCGTCTGAATTAGTTGTCAAATGATTAGCGCGCTATAAAATTAACAGGTTGTATATCGTTCCAAGTGTGGTTGTGTTATAGCGGTCAAAATTAAGCGAGATCGGTCTGCTGGCTTTTTCAAAACTTTGATAAGCAAACTCATTGCAATATTGTCGACCGCTTACGCTTATAGCCTGTACCAAATGGCGGGCGTTTGTCGTCCGCCGACGCACACCGTTGCTCGGTACACTGTCACTGCGTCATTATGCGGCCACTCTACAAGATCACGGTCCGCTACTAGCATATGAAAATGACGTTTTGACATTCATCATCATCAGCCTATAAAGGCCCACTGCGGGGCACAGGCCTTCCTGTATAGTAATGGGGAGATAGAGCCGTAAACCACGCGGGCCCAATGCGGATTGGTGGGTTTTAACGACTTATCATCATCATCAGCTCATAAAACGTCCCCACTGAAGGGCACGAGCACAGATTTCCCAAGACAGGAGATGGGGCAAGCCGCGTTTAAAGTGCGACAACTGTAAGCTCAACGAGCATACACTGGCTACCAGTTTACGCTCTGTGAGACGAGTCAAGACGCACGAATATTAGAAGAAATTACCGTTTTTTTCCAAAATGCCATCCTGTGCAATTGTAACATGCCATCGTCGCAATGAATCAGTAAATTTACCAAGAAATATAATAACTTTTCACAGGTAAGAACCGAAAAGAAATTGCGACACTGGGACTGCCTATAAACTTGGCGGCTTGTCCAGTCTAATGTATATTCTGATGTCTGTGGGCACGAGCCTACCCGTACCAGGTGTAAACGCCATAGTCATCCACGCGTGACCATCCTCACTCTAGCTTTACCAATAGTAAAACTGATATGGCGGTGGTAATCGGTGCCTATGCAAGCAACAAGTATATAATACGCGGTGTCCCTTAGAAGATTTTCAAAATTTTGTTTTCTATAAAGATTTTGAAAGACTGACAAAAAATTTCAATGACTTTGTTTAACTGTTTTTTTTCGTCTAAAACCATTTTTTAAAATAGCAAGTTAATACTATGATGTTGTTTGCATGTTAATTGCACAAAAAATACAAGAACAAAACCGAAAGGTAAACTATAAATTAAAAATTACTGCACCTATAAGATAGCTGGATAGATGATTTAATACAGCCTATCGCTGATAAGGCTGAGTACCTATGTGTATGGTCGGCACGTCTGCGCGCGCGCCGGTGGTCTGCATTAGCATTTAGGCGCACGCGACTGTGAGTACCTGCTCGCCGTTATTTAGTTCCCATGTTCGTAAATGAAGAATCCTTTTAATTTATGTTAGTTGCACGCGATATGTCATCATCATCAGCTCTATTTGTACATCGAGGGGCATGAGCCAACCCGTATAAGGTGTATAGGCCTTAGTCGTCCACGCGGGCCCAGTGCGAATTGGCCGACTTCACGCACAACCCTGAAATCTCATCGCAGGCGTGCGCAGGTTTCCTCACGATGTTTTCCTTCAACTATATATAATTTAGAAAATTGGAAAAGACATTGGTACGGGATTTGAACCTGCATCCTACAGATGGGAAGGCAACAATTTACACCAATGAACCACCGACACGCGACGCTCTCATCAGGTTAAGCGTTAAGCTTATATTACTGGTACTAAACAACTGATAAACAAACTTCGTTCGTCAAGACGTTTGTTATTCATACACTAAGTATTAAAGTATTTCAATCCACAGTGAATTATATTACACGATCAAAGCCTAAGACAATTAATTCTTAAATTTAATTGAGCACATTTCTATGTTCTGTAATGTTGCGAATGTACATAGGCGGTGGCGTCATTTACCATCAGATGAGCCGTTTGCTCGTTTATTTGCTTTAGCGTACAAAATTCAGTTTATTAAGAAAAATACCATTTAACTTTTCAAACCATTACTTACTAGACTTATCCAAGTTGATAAATATATCCATCTAAAGCGGACTCTAATAAATGCACTTTGCCATGGTGAATTACTGTCTAGTCATTACTAACGTTGATTGACGAGCTGTCGTGGTAATTATGCAAGGTTTCTTCTGATATACGTGTGTGCAGCGGCCATTTTATTATACTACAATAATTAGTATAATAATGTCTTTAATTAGTAAACATTTTTATCAAACAAATGCATTTAAAGGACGTGTCATAATTTTTTAATGCTATCAGTGAACGGGACGGTCATCTCGCTCACCTGGAGTGATACCTCTGACCGTGACAGAAACAGTGTTGAAAGATGCTGCGGAAGCGAAAATTTTGCTACAAAGTAAATAAACAATTGCTTTCTTTACTTTGTAGCAAAATTTTCGGTTTTGTAAAAAAAACCGTCCCAAAAGAAATCTCGCATCAACCCGATAAACGCGCCGCAAACACACAAAAGTATGTAAATTCATTGAAATAAGACGCACCTTGCTCCATATAAATCCGCTTCGTTAAAGCCCCCACTAATTCTGTATCTGGCAATTACAATATGGCGCCGGACCTCACACGGGCTTAATTAATCGAGGCGAAAAAATATATAAGGGCAAGCGCAGACTTGCGATAACGCGGCATCGAATATGCTAATGCGACAGTGTGCACCTTCGATTTATTTCGTGACATTGGAAATGGTTTTAATTGGTCCACCATCTGTCACCAGTGTGTAGCAAGGTGTGGGTGAAGTGGGCCTTCGCATATGTTCTCGCGCCCAAAAGTTTGGTATTTGAAATGATTTTAATTGTATTTTTGTATTTTTATTTATTTTATTCGGAACACCAACAGCACTAATACAGTTTGTTGAATTACAATTAGAAGTACAAGTTATGTCTAAGCTATTTATAGGTATTCGCAAATTATTTCTAAATAGCACATACGTTACGATAACTATGACAAGCCAGTGAGAAAATCTAAAAAAAATTAAAATAAAGAATTAAAACTACATTTCAAAAAAATTCTGAAGCAAATATCTTAGCTACATTCGCAGGTTTAAATTGGAACATATCAAACTTTCCATGAGTTTTTGAGAAATTATTATTATACTTGCTCGTACACAAAAGGAGTTGCGCCTATAATTCGTTTTATACTTAGGTATTGCAAGAGGTAATGGCCGTCTAGTCAGTAATTTACGTGGAACAGATACGTTAATCAGCTGTAACAAATTAGGACAATCTATCATACCGTTAGCAATTTTTAATAAGTATGCGATATCACGTACTTGTCGCCGTTTTTCTAGGGGCAAAAAATGGTACCTTTGACATCTAGTCTCATATCCGTGTTCTTTTTTACCGCATTTAAACTGTAGATATCTTAGAAATCTTTTTTGAATTGATTCTATGCGTGACACATACACATTATATTGTGGATTCCAGATTTCAGAGGCATATTCAAGAATACTACGCACGAAAGCACAGAAAAGAACTTTAATAGGCTTGATTGAATTAAAGGAACAAGTTGATCTAAGCAATTTTGAGGCTTTTTTAACCATGTGATCAATGTGTTTATCGAACAAAAGTTTAGAATCCTGAATCAATCCTAAATCCTTCATAAACGTAACCCTAGACAGAGCCTGGCCGTTCATAGTGTACTGGTAGTTAATAATATTAACTTTTCGAGAAAAGGTTATTAAATAACATTTCGATATATTCAAGTCAAGCTTGTTACGAGCACAGTAACGCGCAAAACTATCCAAATCGCATTGCAAGCGGTGGCAATCCTCAATGGTATCAATGGACATGTAAATTTTGGCATCATCGGCGTACAGTAGAACTTTGGCGTATTTGAAACTCAAAGCAATGTCGTTAACAAAAATTACAAACAGTAAAGGTCCCAACAATGATCCTTGCGGTACGCTCGAGGGTATTGTGAACCAAGAAGACATATAACCATTAACAGCCACCACCTGCATACAGCGGAATGACCTAACTATCTATACACTGTCTTATGAAGAAAGGGGATATACTGTCAGGTCCAGCGCCTTTGTTAAGGTTGGTAGTTTTTGACGTTCATAAGTGGTCTTTTGTAACCCTAATTTGAATAAATGGATTTTGACTTTGAATAGGTGCCTTGTACGAACTCACATGTAATGATTCAAAAAGATCGAACACCGGCCAAAAAGTTTCTAAGTTTTCTGTTATCTCATCTCAGATTTAAAAATGAATAACACCCCAATAGATGGAAAAGGATGACACTTTTTCAAATTTTATTTTACGTGAAATATTGGTCAGAATGAGAATACTTCATCATCATCAGCTCATTAAACGTCCGTAACGAGGGGCACGAGCCTACCCGTATAGGGTGATTAGGCCTTAGTCGTCCACGCGGGCCCAGTGCGGATTGGACGACTTGACACACAACCTTTGAATCTCTTCACAGGCGTGCATGAAGGTTACCTCACGATGTTTTCCTTCACTGTAAGAGCGTCGGATAACATACATATATTTTTCGAAAATTCGATAATACATTGGTACGTGATTTGAACCTCAGCCCTCCCGGTAGGAAGGCGACAGTCCACACCATTGAGAAAAATACATAAAAAATAATTTGTCAGTTGTTTAGAACACATAAAACGCTCATGATAGATTGCATAAAAAATATGTTTTATTACGAAAATTCATCTGTAAACTCAGTTCAACAGCACCATCAAATAAATGCGGTTTTCATTCGCACAAAATAAAACATGCAGTAAAAGCGATATCGTTAATGAAACTATGCTAATGCGCACACGCAGCGTGTCGCGGCGCTTTTGTCGGCCGTTCGTGTTGCGCATGCGCATCAGCGCGGGCGTCGGAGGCGGTACTGATGGCTTTTTATTACACGTGATAAACCGAATCTCTTTGGTTAACGCAATTAAAGGTATTGCTGGAGTGTTTGTGATACAAAGGTTTTATAAATAGTTTTATACTAAGTAAAAGCGAAATTTGCTTGATAGTTCGTGTTTTAATCTGAGCGATTTCCGTACAATAATATTCATAATTTAGTTCAGGCAAGACGAATTAATTTCATTATTATTTATTTATCAAATTAATATGTTGTATTAACTTATGAGTGGTGGTATTACCTCTAAGCTTTAAAATTAACTAATAACAATACCTTGTTGGTACGAGCACTTTAATTTTGAACTATGAAAATCTTTATTAAACAAAAACATTTACAAATTAACCGTTACCATTAGTCCCTGAACGGCCTGTTTTTTGGACCTAGAGATTGAAAGCTAGTTTGAAATTTCTTTTTGTCGTTCAGTACATATCTATAATTATATTATAGGCCGCTTCCCCCCCCCCCCCCCCCTCCCAAATATATTTTACCTAGTAAGTTCAATTTACCTACAATTATACGTCCCCACCGAGGGGCACGAGCCTCTCGTAAAGGGTGTATACACCTTAGTCTTCCACGCGGGCCCAGTGCGGATTGGACGACTTCACGCACATCCTTTGGATTTCTTCGCAGGTTTTCTCACGATGTTTTCCTCCACCGAGCATCGGATAAACGTAAATATAATTCGAAAGGATTCATTGATACGTGACGGGATTTAAATGGGCACCCTCCAGATCGGAAGGCATCAGTCCACACCAATGAGCCACTGATGCTCTACATCATCTTAAAAATATGACTATGTTTTCAATTTCTTCTTACACAATTTAAATACATTCATTTTTTTCATAATTCATTTAACTATAAATTGTCATCCTACATTGTAATATATAATCAAAATAACAATAACTTAGTATCTAAAACAACTCAGATAAGTATATGAAATCGGTTGTTACTCCTCAAAACATGTCAAAGACGTTAGTCCCATAAGTCCGTAACAACCCATTACTATATGTCACAGTACATATTGTTTAGTACATGACATAGTATGAGGTCAGATAGCATCGCAGTGGACGCAGTCCCGATGCATCGGGGTGCAGCGATTATTTTGGCATGACAAAAACATGAGCTCCCCTGTCCGATACCGACTTGTCCGGGAAACAAGGCTTTAGGGTTGTCAGCTGTGGAAATCGCCTTTAACTTTAATTTATTTTTGTCTAGGTCCATGCTAATAGGGTAAACTTTTGGATTAAATAAATAAATGAATATCCACTGATATTCACACAACGCCATCTAGCCTCTTGGGGCTAGATGGATCTTTACTTGTAAAGCGTGAAGCTCGTTTTACGGGTACTAAACAACTGATTGACATACCTACTTAGATTTTTTTGTGAATACGTACATATTGTTCTTAGAAACACTAAGATCAAAACAAACAAACATGTGCATGCGCACAACTTTTTGTACGGCCGGTTATCGGATTCCTGATATCCTTGATTGTATATTGCCCACGTCTCAACCATTACTCCAAATGTTGTCGTGAAGATTAATTTCTACTTTCCTAGTTGTTAACAGTTAGTTCGTCTGTGGAGCCTTCCTGTAAGTCAGGTACATGCATGTCCGCTCCGTTCCGAATATTATGAGAATGCTGGAGATTTGAAAAATGCAGTTTTCTTATTTCGCTGTAGGAGACGAGTCGCTCACGTCGCACCATAGATTAGACCGATGCTATCGAAGGTTATATGGATGGTTTAATGGAAACGGATTGATCTTCTCGGCTTGAAAACCACCGATGGATATAATAATATCTATAAATAAATAAATATCTTAATCTAACATAAACACAGGGCCATCTAGTCTTTAGGACTAAGCTTTTAGCTTTAATATGCGTACAACGCATAACATACGTATTTAGAAACACCGACCAATACAACAGACATGTTCATGGCGTCACAAATGTTTGTCACATCATCAGCTCATTCAAACGTCCCCACCGAGGGCATGAGCCTACCCGTGTAGGGTGATTAGGCCTTAGTCATCCACGCAGGGCCAGTGCGGATTGGACGAGTTCACGCACAACCTTTGAGTTTCTCCCAGGCGTACATGAAGGTTTCCTCAGTGTTTTCTTCACCGTAAGAGCCTCGGATAACGTACATATATTCGAAAATTTGAAAACACATTGGTACGTGTTGTGATTTGAACACACAGCCCTTCCAGTAGGAAGGCGACAGTCCACACATTAGCCACCGACGCTCGACAAGGTTTGTACTGCCCGGGTATCGAGTTGAAACCTTGGTGTAAGAGTCTGACGTCTCAACCATTACACTAAATGGGTCGTCAATATGNTAATTATGCTATCTGGCATTTCATCATGTATATCAAATATTCCCTATCCATCGTAGAGTTAACGATTTCGTTCTCTAATAACGCAGTCAATTGCCGTCACCAAAGGGACAAAAAAGGTTCCTTGCGTCGGGCGCAACAAAGTAACAAGTGGGAATCACCCGGCGACGCTTTCATTAAACTTTTGTTCGTTCGCGCTTTATTTTTTCCCGTACGAAGCGAATTCACGAACATTCGCAGCCGGCTGTCAAGAGTGCAGTCTTAAAATGGGGGAGAACCGTAGTGGCTGTGAGGGTGTATGCATCATTTGGTAATAAATGATGGTGGTAACTTCGTCATTGGTTTGGGATAGATAAGAGATTTTAGCTCGTAATTATGAAAGTGAGTATAGGTGGCGCATTGGTGTCGACTTTTGATTTAACACATTAACACGTAGCATTTTTTGAACTTCCGATTTGGAGGTTTAAATAATGCTACGTATCAATGTGTTTTGGAAAATTATGTGTACGTTTATCCGACGCTCTTACGGTGAAGGAAAACATCGTGAGGAAACCAGTGCACGTGTACGAAGAAATTCAAAGGTTCTGCGTGATGTCGGCCATTGGCACTGGACCTGAGTGGATGACTAAAATCACCCTTTACGAGTAGGCTCGTGACCCTCAACGGGACGTATAGTAAGATGATGATGCTTTTTTTTTAATTGAAAAACACTTTCTTTATTTATAAGTTTATTAATACACATCGTCACCATCAACATCAGCCTATAATGGCGTACTGCATGGCACAGGTCAAATGCGGATTGAAGGGTAAATTAATATACGTACACATTTATGAAATCATATTATACATACTAAAATATTACGAAAACACATGTAAAATGAATTTTCTACATCACACGAAAATTTGAAACAATCCTTACCATTGACAAATCTATAAACGGTTAGCTTCAAATCAACTCAAGAAGTGTTCCTTCAAACCGCACACACGGCAGCGAGGGTTTTTCCAACCCCCCAACCCTTCGGCACACACGTCGGGGCCTTCCGCACCGGAGCTTTTCTATCCGCGGGCCCAATCCGGATATGAAGATAGCGTTCGCAAAAACAAGCAACACTGTCGCCGCTGACTGAGATGAGTTATATTTTGTTCTTGTGCTTTTTTTCGCCGCCATTTTGTTTTGCATTGTGCACGAAGCGCAGATGCGACTGAAGACATAAAGGTGGATATTTGACGGTGGATTTCGTTTTGTTTAATGCGCGTAGACGTACTTTTGGGTTTGGGTTAAATGTAGGAAAATTTGAATCTGAATGAAGGTTTTCGATTTGCAGTATTATTGGGCGAGAGGTTATTTTAATAATTGTTGTTCTAAACTGAGAGGTAAAATTAATTGTTCTTTTAAATTGACTGTTATGAATGTGTCATGACATTTTTTATTAATTTACGATATCTGAAAGAGACAAGACGTTTTCCTAGATTAATCTGAAATTTTATTCAAGCTATTTATCAACAATATTGAAAAATATTAATATTTAATAATGATTACCCGATAGATTAAATACTGTTTTGTCTAGAAGCCTGTAACATAAAAAATTTCTCCAGACATGGGAGGTTTATAATTTTTCAAAACATAATAATAATGAAACGTTTATGAAGTGTATTTTAAACTAATACATGTATGTTACTAAACTTATTTTAGAAGTATTTTATTGATATAGAAGACATTTTATTTTAGTTACTATATTCATTATGGTTAACTAAATCTGATCACAATTTTCACAGCTTGGATTTAAATTAAGGAGGACGTAGGTTCTAAAGTACAAATATCGAAAAGCGTCAATCCAAGAGATCACGTTACAACCGTACCTACGGCCAACGACAGCCCATCAGGCCCTTACCCCCACCGTTGAAACGCAATAAAAGCCTCCATATCAATAAACATGCGCGATTTTATCGTATGAAATACTGCGATGCGAGCGAAGTCGCGGCTCAATCATAACTTAGGCGCTAATGTCATGCGCGGGCGCACCTGATTGGTGGAATTATACGACTGTAAAAGTTTTACGGCGCAGTCCTGATAAAGGATTTGACATCGGGCCCATTCGGTTTTATGCTATAATTTGCTTACATTAACTAACCCGGTTTGCGTATTGTTAGTCGGCATTAAATTCCGCTGGTATTTAATAGGGAGTTCAATGACATATAGTGAAGCTAAAAATGGTAGCTGTGTATTTGTGTTGCATGCATTTTAGCCAGCATGAATGTATTACAAGTAATTAATAATTATAAATAAATAATAACACTAAAATTCACACAGCGCCATTTAGCCACTTCACGCTTAACTTAGTTAAGCGTGAAGCCTGTGGTATGAGTACTAAACAACGGATAAACATACTTAAATATATTTTTTGTAAATACATACAAATTATACACAGAAAACACCCAGACCATTACAAACAGACATGTTCATGCACACAAATGTTTGTACTGCCCGGGGATCGAACCCGGAACCCTTGGTGTTGCAGTTAACGTCTCAACCGCAACACCAAATGGGTCTTCAAGGCATGTATAAAAGCTACTATGATGCATCAATCAACAAGGATTTTGATTAGTTCCATCAATAAGGATTTTATCCACTGAATATAGGGGATGAAAAAGAATATTTCATAACGTGAGTGAAGCAACGAGCAAACGCTAGTAAAATATTCCTTCCTAAAAGGCAAGCAACGCACCGGTGACACTTCTGGTGTCTCCGTTGTTCATGGGCGGAGATGATCACTTTCCATCAGGTGACTCAAATGTTAAGAGAAAAAATGTTGCGAATGCAGACACCGACACACGATGTGTATTCTAAGTACCGAACCCACGACTCTCAACGTCAGGCAGAGTCACGTTAAAACGATCACTCAGCCAACACATCACAAGTTGAGAGTAAAGTTGATTGTCCGCAACAATTGAGATTCATTCCCGTCAGTTCTCAATCAAAGGGCTGATATACGAGTTCGCCAATAAACGCCCAGTTTGTCACCATTGCATTGGCAGCTTTACGAGGGCTTTTGACGTGTCAATATCACTTTGAGGCCCGTATTCTAGAACGAGACTCAACGTTGATGTTTACTTAAATTGAGTTAGAAAGAGATGGCGCTATTTGAATTGTAGACATAAATAAATAAATATCCACTGACATTCACAAAGCGCCATCTAGCCCAAGTTAAGCGTGCAGCTTGTATTATGGGTACTAAATAACGGTTGAACATATTTATATATTTTTTGTAAATACGTACATATTATACATATGCTGGTCAAATGATATACGATACAGCTGAAGAAATGGACTTGGCATTGTAAGTGGTTGCAAAGACTTGACTGAAAATATCCTTGAATTCTTCCATTACACCTTTGAACAATCCTTGCTGATTACGGAACAAGATATATTAATTTCTGTAAAAGGGTTAAAGCAAAGAAAAATTATAACTCAATATGTCATGGCTAAAAGCTAAAGTACAACGTACTCATAAATAAATATCGATAGACTTTGTCTCACCTTCATCTCGATCCATTAAGCAGCTTGTTGTACTGATACCATAACGGTTAAACAAGACTATGCATATATGTTTTTTACGGAATCAAAACACTCAGACAAATACTAACAGTTTATTTCGCACGGGTATTGAATCCGGAATCTGTGTTGTAGGAGCTGATTTTCTCAATCATTTAAATTCTTAACCATAACACAACATTAGTTCATTTAACTGTGATCAGCTTAATAACAGCTTAGAATAGCTGGGTTAGGGAATTTCGGGGTTGCTTTAGTCTAGTTAATTTTCATTACAGATAATATTAATCCCGCAAAGTTGAAAATAACAATTTAAACTAATATGACAAAAATATCAAATAAGATTTTTACATGAAAGTGAAAATTCGATCGCTCAAAAAGGAATTTCTATATGCTTTGCCTCCTTATTCCACTCGTCAAATTCATGTGCATGCACAATAATTGAACATTTGACAAATGTTTGTGTCCAGTGACCATTCAATGCACCACAAAAACACACACAGTTGTCAGTAACACGCGCCTTTGAAGTTATGACTGGCGAGTCGGTATAATAAGTTTTTCGTTTCCCCGGCCAAGCCAAACAGACTCACGTTTCATTTATCCGCCTGCTCTATTAGAGAGCTTCTATATCATTGTCGCCTGTCAAACTCGGGCTGTCAACGCGCCTTCATAAATAACGCGAGCCGGTCGCATCACCCGCCAAATGCCAACATCGCCCTGCAATTTGTCCGTCTGTCTTCGTGATTTGTGCCCAGTAATACCACGCGTAGGCATATAATTGAAGACGGTCACCGTCTGCAATTGTAGCATCTATGACTGAGTAGTAGAACACAAATTGGCTCCGCGCTCACCGCGAGCGCATAGATCAACGCCGATTTGTCAATCACTTTAATACCTATGCACACGGCCGCGTCCAGAGACACCTAACAATTCGTCGTGTTATAACTGACCTTTTCTTGTAATGTTATTAAAATTGGAAATAAACTGCACGCTGGCATGTGACGGAATTAAACTCGTAACCCGACCGCGGCACTGCTGTCGCATTCATTACAAGAGTAACACATGCGCGCGCGCCGTCTGACGTTTGCGATTGATTCCTCATTCCGGATCTATCGAAATGCAACTTTATTCTTTAGCGTGTACAGTGAAAAATCCCTGTAACGGTACTATGCAGAATACCTTCTTATTAAGCGAGAAACGAGGCATCAGCATCCATCATAATTTTGCCTCATTTTGTAATGCAGCCGCGCCATGCGATATTTTCATATACGAGTGCAAATTTATTGCCATAGCTCGGCGTGGCTCTTAATGAAAAGTCTTAGGGTTTATTTTGCAATGTTTACGTTGAGTACTAATGTTGCTATAGGGTGGATAGGCATGACTCCGGTCAAACTAGTTGCAGGGTCTGACGTGAAAGTTGTTGACGCTAGATTCACTTCGGATTTTGTTTTGCTAATCCGTTTAATGCAATTTCTTGTGGGAAATTAATTCTTGTGAGTTGCCAATGACGATTTCATATCTGTGGCTAGGGTATGCTTTTTAAGCTGGTCACTGGAGATATTCAATATGAATATAGATATCATATTAATATTTGTATGAAACTATTGCTAACATATTAATATTTGTATGATGTTGTATAATTTAAGATTATTCATATCCTATATTTGAAAAAATCAAGGCATACAATTTGAAAACATTTTAAACTTACATTTCGCTAATTGTCAAGCCAAATAAATAATAATTGCGCCCGGTCTTCACGTCGACGATTCCGCAATGCTTAGACAAAATTCTTTAAGCAATGCGTCCTACCCGTGCTAAAATATGCAGCTGACATGGACACTGACTTCGGGCTTGGTTCACAATTTTAAAGTCGCTCAACGGGCAATGGAGCAACGGGTAAAATTTGAAACGATGTTGTTCGCAAGAGAACTTAAGTTACCGACATATCTCGCCGGATCAGCAACCTGAAGTGGCAGTGAGCCAGTCACGTATGTTGCAGAACCGATAGCCGTTGGAGCAGACTAGTTCTGGAGTGGAGACCGTGTCTTGGCAAGCGTAGCGTAGGATCCCCTCCGGCCCAATTGGACCGACGACTTGCGAAAGGTGGAGGCTACATGAAGAAAGCGGAGATCCGGGATATCTGGTGCCAAATGGGATTAGACCTATGTCCAGCAGTGGACTGCAACAGGTTGAAGAAAGAAGACAAATAAAAAAAACTTAACATATTATTAATGGATATCGTTCTTCAATATATATACCTTCTACTATAATAATTCTTTGATGTTTTATTAAATACATTGTTTTTAGTTTGGGGAAAAAAGTCCTCTGTAGAAAGGTTTAATAGCGGTCGTCTCAACCATTACACCTAATGGGTCTTAACTAAATATGTCATTATTTTGCAATGATATATATTTTAAAACCTAAAAAGTTGAAACGCCCTTGACACGAAAGTACACTCGTGCACAAATATTGATATGAGAGCAATGATAGCTCAATACCTCTTGATCCACTTGATTACCTGCCGCTGACGATGACGCTTAGTATTGCCTGTTGATGGCCGGGTGTAATCATCAAGTTAAACATGATAACAGACTTGATTTGTTAGGAGAGAAAGCAATGTGTATACACCCTTATTTTTTACTATGTGAAGAAATAGATATGGTTTATCAATGACTTTGAAAGCATTGGAGATTATACACGAAATTGTCATTTAGAAAGGAAGTAGTTAGGAAAAGACTGCTTTCGGTGGACTTGTTAGGTTAGGTTACAAAAGTATATATTTTAAATAAATCACGAATTGCCTCAAATAATATTTTATGACTTCATATGATGGTGCTTTCAGTGCACACATGCTCAGAGCCTCTTGTAAGACCAAATGTAATTAAAATGTGATGCAATGTATGATGATTAAAAATGTATTACTAAATTCAAGAAATTTATTTCTTCACATAAATACAGCCATTCAAATTAAAAAGTTTAAATGTCTGTTGTCATAATTATTGTGCCTAATAACTTTCATAAAACAAGTACGAAATTTGTCCCTTCTCAATAGATGATTGTTTTATGTCAATTATGTCTATTTATTTGCTCATCACATCGGCTCTTTGACGTGTTTTTAATCAACGAAATTAACGTGCGATCATTCAAATTAATCAGCAACGATGAGGGATATCTTAATTAAGGCTTTATTAATAAACTCCGGAACGAATCAACTGCACATTTTTAACGAAAATCATAGTGGCGTTTACACCACACTATTTGTAATCGTTCCATCCTTATGTGTTGTGATCAAAGATATGTAATTATTACTCATAAATAAATACTATTAAGTACCAATGCTTAGATAGATGCATTTTTTTTATAAATAGTGACATCTATATTGAAAAACGATATAGAAAGGTAAAAAACTTTACGACGGATCAATCAAGAATTCAGTTCGATCGGTTTTATTAGGTGGTAGACTAGATAGAAGCCCAAGACTAGCCTAGACTCGGTACTGTGGTCGTCTAGGTAAGTAATACCGCAGTGCCAGATATCGTTTCAGGAATTAGGAGTGGAATGCACTTTTTTGTACCGACATCATGACAGCTGAAGTGGCAGTGGGCCGGTCACGTATCTCAGAAAACCGATGGCCGTTGAAGCAGACAAGTTCAGGACTGGAGACTACGCTTGCAAAGACGGAGCGCCTTGGCAACTTGCAAAATGTTACTAGTGGAGGATGTAGAAGGAAAACGGGAGACCGCGTTATCTGGCGCCAAATGGGGAAGACCTATGAACCAGGGCACTGCGCTTGATTCGAGATAAAATAGGAAAAACATTTAAAGCAACAGGGTCGTAGGTACCAATCGTTGCGTGTAAACGTCCAAATATCAGTATCAGCCGATATCCAGGTAATGAGGGGTCGGTAATTAAATGTCGTCTGTCCAAGCCGTCGCCG